>JARVGQ010000309.1:6330089-6341778 GCA_031762355.1 Hypsolebias martinsi
TGAATATATGTCACCAGCTCTTACAGCTGTTACACAATTTTTGTATCAAATAAGCCTAAATAAGAGGGCTATGTTCTGACAAAGGTAAGTATATAAAAAAAATATCAGTATCGGTTATCGGCCAAATAAATTTTAACATATCGGCATATGTCGGCCAAAAATCCAATATTGTGCATCCCTAGTAATTTCGTCTTTGCTGTCATGAAACATAGGTAACCATGTAATAGCCTGTTTCTGCATCTTTGTTCATCTGTTTGCAGTGAAATATTAACTATTCTATGTACTGTATTTTAATGAAACTCTCAGGAAGTAACTACGGTAATACAAGTACATCTACATCTGATTACCTTTTGGTATTTCAAAATGGTGGCCACAGCTAAAAGGTTGTTGTTCAGTCAGTTTTGTCAATATTGAACTAAATATGTTGTGGTAGTAGCTGAGACTGGTCCACAACTCAAGCTCTTTGAAACGTTGCCATGCAAGGCAACAAATTTTGTATCTGCATTTATTGTGTCTTGTGTTTTTTGTTTGAGGTTTGACTTCATGCGTGTATTCATCAGTCCAAATAAGTGTTTAAAAATAAGTATTTATCAACAAGATGGAGGATTACCTGGCTCAGTTGGCTCCTCGACGATAATCGTCCCAGCCAGAGTCGAGAGCGCGTCAGTGATTTCCCTCGATTTTCGCATCACTTGTCGGAACTCCTTTGCTGCGAACACAGCTTGATCGGAGATGGCGATCTGATTCAGCTCTGGCAGATGTGCAGTTTTGAAGCCTGCAGCCAGAGTCAGCACACCTGTTCTCTGCAGGGCCTCAACAGATTCCTGGACACTGTCACTGGACTTTTTACTGGTCCACAACATCACAAGCTGTGGTACACCCGCCCTGATGCGGCTGCCCTTCTCAGGCCTCAGCATGTTTTCCCGCACAAAGCTCAAGGCTGCTCCGATGTTGACGGTCTGCCCTGGTCTCGGTCTGATGTTCTCCAATGCAGTGATTAAGCTCTCCTTGGTATCATGGGAGTTCAGATCCACCACCACTCTCTGGGCTGTGCTAAACTGGGCAACACCCACTTGGACTGCGTTTGGACCAATTGGCCTGGAGCTGACAAACTGCTTGATGTAGTCACGCAACTGGTTCAGGATTGCTGGTCCCATCGTACTGTCAATGAGGAAAATGATGTCTCGTGGTGATACTGCCACCACTGGAAAAAAAAGATAAAAATATATTTAAATAAATGTTTAACTTAACAGGTTTTTACAAGTTTAAAGCCCCATCAGGGTATTTTACACCAATTCTAGCTAACTTTTTGTGACTAATTACTAAATATTTATACAGTAGTGGTAAATTTTGATGCTGGTCCAGTCATATCTTTGCCAAATCGTACCCCCTCTTTGCACCCAACATTTGTCATTTCAGTGACCATTTTCTACACAGCTGTGCTCGCTTCGAAACAATATGTACTTAATAATGTCCATTTTTGCACCCACGCACTCATAAAATGCACGTATCTCCACAACCACTCAAAGATCAAGCTGTGCTTCATTCCAGTCAACAAAACTGTTGTTGAAAACTGTTGGTAATGTTGTGCTTATTTTTGTAACAAATAGTTCTAATAGACAAACTCTTATTAAAAGCACTTACAGCCTGTGACAACACACTGCCCTCTGCACGAGTGTAATACGCAGTCGTGTGTAAAATACTGGACTGATACAGCTAGGGTGATGTGTATCAATTAGAATGAGTAGGGGGAAAAAGGGATTTTTATTTTTATTTTGAATGAATAGATTCTGTTGATTTTTGCTAACAGATGAATAAATATCAAGAAGGAGAAACGTCTACTATTTTCACGCAGTCGTGGTGTGTGAAAGACATGTCTCAGACCCAAACGCTTGACCATGCAGGACAATTGAAGCAGATGCTGCTTGTATAAAATACAGACAAAGCACAACCTGGTCTACTTGTGTTTTAAACAAACTTGAACTGACGCTTACGTCTAACCACACAAATAATAACATAAAAGCTGTTAATCTTAACTTAAAAAAGGTACTCCAGTAGATTAACTCATAGACATTAGCATGGCTGCCAAGGTGGGTTCAAGGTGACCTGAGGTAGACAGCCTGGGTACGAAATGACCAAAGCTAGAAAGGTACGATTTGGCAGAAATATGACCTGACCTTCAAATATAAAGGTCAAGTACTACTGACACAAGGAGAACATAGAAATTCATTACATTATATTTTATCATTTAAGATTTTTTACATATAAACTGTAATTTATAAGGTTTATTTTACAGGTATGACATAAAATTCAGTATACAATTGTAAGTTTTACACATTTTAGGACTCAAAGTTCTTCCTTCCAAGGCTGCAACTTCTCTGTACTAATGGTACAACTGCAAACTAATATGTGTTTTTTTTTATTACATTCGCAGGATGTTAAAATCCCCCTTATCATCTTTAGAATGACCCTGTTTTCACAACAGCTGCAGATCACTTAAACCCCTAATTGTATTATTTCAACTCAACATCTCGCATGTAGAAACAACAATAAAAAAGTTATCATTATTTATAGACTTGTTGCCACCAAGGTTATGTTTTTGATATTGCTTCTCTGTCTGTGCACAAGATTGCTCAAAAAGTTATGAATGGATTTTCAGGAAATTTTCAAGAAATGTTGAAGTTGTCACAAATAACAAATTGTTAAAATTTGGTGGTGATCTGGATCACGATTACGATCCAGGAATTCTGTTAAAGGATTCTTGTCTGTGCACTAAAGCTTACTGTATCAGTGACCTTAGGGTCTTGGCAGAGTTCTGCGCTCTCTGAGTGTTTCTAGTTTTGAATGCACTGTTGATACTTGGCCTAAAAACATGTGGAAGGTAGCAATACATGATACAGGCCAGGACATACCAGGTAAGTACAGTACATAATAGGTGCTCTATATATGTGGTAAGTGGCAGGTAAGTACTCTGGACCTATTTGGTACGTACTCTATAAATTTTCAGGTAAGTACTGTACCAGTTAAAAACAGGCATGTACCAGATAAGTACCAGTTATGTACCAGGTATGTGCCAGTTATGTACCAGGTATGTACCTATCATGTACCAGATATGCACCAGGTATGTACCCATTAAGTAACAGTTATGTGCCAGGTATTTGGCATGAATGTACCTGATACAAAGCAGTTATGTACTAGGTATGTACCCAGTATGTAATAGTTAAGTACCATCTATTTTGCTGTTATGTACCTGAAAGGCACCAGTTATGTACCCAATATATACCAGGTATTTACTAATTATATACTAGATACATGCCAGGTATGCACCAGGTATGCACTATACCAGGTATGCATCAGTTTTGTACCACATATTTATCTGTTATGTACCAGGTATGTACCAGTTTGTACCAGGCATGTGCCCAGAAAACACAGGGTAACAAGTCACCATAACATGCAGCCTTGTCCCTGTAGGTACCAGGTGGTACAGTACATAACAGGTAAGTACTCAGTTCATACCTGTCACATCTGGCTTTATTATGTGTTGAAAAATACATTGGTACTTTCAATTAATTTTTTTTCCACCACAAATGAACATAATATATTTTATTATTTGAACCGTCTATGAATTTTAGGGATTAAATGACTTGCATATTCTGTAATTTAGATTATAGATTTAATATTTAGAAAACAAGAAAATCTGTTTGGCCTACATGAACACAATGTCCAAATGTAAACTTTTTAATATTTTAGCCTTTAACAGATCCAGGTTTTGAATTTAAAACGTCCCCACAATCAATACCCCACCAACACTTAAAGAAGGTACCTACCTTCAGTGAACTGATTCTGAATAATAATGGTTCCCTGGGCCAATCCGTTAATATTGTCAACAAGAGCACCAGCAGTGGTTACAAGTGTGCTGAAACCAGAGGCTTTCTGGACAAAACCTACATCTGTGGCAATGTCCTCCAGGTCTGCAGCGGCATCGTCACCAATCGACACTCCTAATGTGACGACACCAGCCCTCTTAAGGGCCCGGTCACCGACCCCAGTATCATCAGTGGATGGTCCGGCACTGATAATCACCAAAACCTGGGGTATGCCCTGTGATTCCCTGCTCCCAGCTGTTTCTCTTAAAAGACTCTCGGCCACTTCCTCCATGGCAGCCCCCAGGTTTGATGCATCGCCCCCTGAGTAGGTCAGGCCCTTCACCGCTCCCAGGACTTGAGATTTGTCATAAAATCTATTTAGATAGAGTTTTACGTCTGGGTAGGTGTCGTACTGGACCAAGGCCACCCTAATTTCATCCCTGCTCACTGCAAGGGGCTCAATGATTCTCAAAACCAAATCACGCACATAGGGGAAGTTGGCTTCTCCAACGTTCTCTGATCCGTCAATTAAGAATATTAGGTCAGCTGAATCTTGTGCTTTGAGAAGAGAGAGAGAGAGAAACAGAACAAAATGGAAAAAGTGAAAGCAAATAAATCTGGTGAGACAGTGACAAAGACTTCAATCAAAGAACTTGAGTTAGCAAATCAAGTGAAGAAACGTTCAGTGTGAACAAATCAACACTAACATCACAAAACATCATACTGCATGTAGGCTGAACCAAGGAGAGCTCCCTGAAAGTTGGTTGATTTTTGTCAAATCAACTCAAACGTTTTACGTCTAAGTTTGAAATGTTTAAAGGTTTGTTGAGAAGTAGAGAGTGATGGTGGATAGTACAGTACTGGGAGAAGAGGAAGTCCACCCTGTTTCTGCAAGGCTCTCTGAAGGTCCACCAGTGTTTCTGTCAGGTTGTTCTGGACTCACACTGGACCGTTGAAGCTCTGATTCTTTTTTTTTTTTTGTAGATCAGCTTCTGTGTTTGGGATCATGGTCCTGCTGGACCCAGTTTGGTTCAAGCTTCAGCTGCTGGACAGATGGACTCACATTTGGCTCCAGAACCCTTTGGTCTACAGAGGAGTTCCTGGTCCACTCAGTGACTGACAGGAGCCCAAATCATCAGCCCTCCACCACCGCGCTGACAGCGGGGAGGTGCTGTTTGCTGCAGTGCATTCTGGGTAAACATCTGTCCTCTGGTCTTGTGGTCCTTTCATTTGAAGCTTTCCAAACCTGTCGTGATGCTGTGTTGTTTTTATAGAGAAGAGACTTTTGACCTGCTGACTAAGGTCAGTAGTCATTTTTCTAAGCACTGCATGGTCTGACCTTCAGGGTGAATCTGCTGTGAAGCTGTCTGAATTGTTGTCCTCTTGTGAATCCCTCTCTGTATAATGATGGACTACAGAAACTTTGGAAACGACCTTTAACCTCTCCTTGATCGATGGACAACAACTGTTTCTCTTAGGTCATTGCTGATGTCTTTCCATCTTGGTGTTGTGTTCCTGACTGTCACTGAACCTCTGAAATCCTGTGAAAGCAGCAAGACTGGAACCAGCTTTTCTCTCACAGGTTCAACCTTTTTTTTTTAAACTAGTAATAACACAGCGGTACCTGTTGTGTGTCTTTAAACACCTGAGTTGAGATTTGAACCATTTTAGAACCTGGTAAATAACAGCTCAGTTTTTGTCCTGATGCTTTAAGGGTCGGTGGACTTTCCTCTTCCCTTCACTGTAACAGAGTTATTGAAAAGTTTAAAATAAACTTTATTTTTGGTATTCTATATGTCGGCTCCATTGAGTTCAGCCTTCCCATGCAGACTCTTGTTATAGACCTCAGGTGGAACGACCAGTCATGAACCCGAGGATCATCTGTGAAACCTGCAGGTTTAAAGTAGTCGAGAACATTTTAAACGTGATTCCATCTGTGCTGCATTTATTTTAAATATATTTGGAATCACCTGATCATGTCATGTTTTAGTTCCTTGAGCATGATTAGCTTTTATCTTTCTAATTCCTTCATTTTACTCATGCACATCACAAATGATGGCCATGTGAGCTGTTCACGTTCTCGAGATACTTTTGCAGGTACCGAATGACTCTGGGCGGGTTCATCACTGTTTTAAATGCACAATATTGAACATGTTCAACATGGATAGACACTGTGACCAATAAAGAGAAACAAACATGTGCAGAACACTTAAGCAGTGGTGTGTGGTTAGATACTGTTAAAAGCTCATTGATTTTAAGTTTTTAAGAGTAAATTCAAGTTCTCATGAAGTCTTGTTAACCTGAGGCGTCGCCATGTGTGTTTTGGCAACAGGGATGCAAAATTCGCTTTAAATTTGTTAGGTGTGTAGAGAAAAGAAAATGCAAAGGTTGTCCACTAGGGGTGCCAAAAATGCACCAACATTCTGTTTCATTAACAGCTGTTCGGAGCAGTATGAAACTCGAGGCTCTTTCATTAAATCGTTCAGTGAAATGTTCGCACAGATGAGTTTTCGGAAATGAAGCAAGTGTTTCTAAACCCAAAGAGGTGTGGAGCATTACTCAGCTGGGCTGATGTGAAGCACATGTTTGAGGACCACCGTGGCTTAGTGGTTAGCACTGTTGCCTCATAGCAAGAAGGTCCTGGGTTCAATCCCCAGTTTGGACCTAGGTGGTGGTGATCTGTGCGGAGTTTGCATGTTATTGTGTTTGTGTAGATTTGCTCTGGATGCACCGGTTCCCTCCCACAGTCCAAAAACATGCATATTGGGCTGCCTTCAGGTCCAGAAGCCATGAAACAAGAGATCTTGATCTCACTGGGATCCGCCTGGTTAAATAAAGTTTAAGCAGAAAAAAACCCTACCATAATCTTAATCTGTGACTAACCCCTGCCTTAAATCATGATGAAATAACTCAGTTCAGCAATTCTCTTTGTGGCTAACTATTTTTTTAAACTAAATACAAAGTTGCCAGTTGTCATCAATGATCTTCCCTCTCTAATAAATCTGTCTGACCAGATGCCATTGCTTCATCACTTTACTGAGCCGCAGCACCTGCTTCCCTTTTCATGTGTTGACTGTTTTGCCTCTGTTACTACCTCACTTCACAACACAGAAGCAGACTGGGGTGGGCTGGCTTTGACCTCCCTCGCCATTTAGTCCATTCAGAAATAACACCAAGGCATTCAGACACTGTCTAAGTCCTGGACTGAGGTGTCTTGTGAAAGAGCCTTTGGTGAGTCAATGATGGGATACACGAGGGGCTTGAGGACACCCAAGGTGGTCCACTAAGCTCTTTGGATCTTAGTGAAACAAATAAGCCTCAATATAATGACTTATTTGGGTCCAAGTCCCTTGGGGAGTATTAGATGTTGATGTGTTTTGTGGGCCCTTCCCTGACTCCTTAACTTCTAATCTATGCTATAAGAAAACGTGAAGGACTTCCTTTATTAAAAGCACCAGAGACTGACTGCATTAGTCGGAGTTAGGGTAGTTAGGGTTTATTAAATGTGCTGAGAGAAAATAAAAGTGTGATGTTAATGTTGCAGGTGAAAGTGAAATGTTATAGTGGTAAATAAATTCGAATTTGGTGTTAATAATAAAGTCTGGGATCTCATACGGAGCAAATTACTCCTGCAGATACGTTAGTATGATAGTTACCTGTCCCTCCTCCCGCCACCGGGGCCTCATTGGCCACAGGACCAGCCCCTGACCAGGTCACTGCACCGCAAATGCTCACTACTAAGTCTTGAATTATATCCCGTAACTTCAGGAAAGAGTCTACATTGAACATATGAGTCTCGTGAGGCTGGCTGGCCATCTCCCTGAGCTCCGAGTCCACTGCATCCTGAACTCCAACTGCAAACATCTCCACTCCCGCCATCTGAAGCACCCGGGCCGGCTCAGACACGTCGTCCTGCGAGCGCCCGTCTGTCAGCACCACCACCACCTGGGGCACCCCGTCAGCTGCACGGCTGCCCGAAGAGGCGGTCAAATGAGAACGGATCAGGAAGTCCAGACCCAGGCCAGTCCGGGTGCCCCCACCACGATAAGACATGGTCTTGATGTGTCCCAGAGAGCCCTGTGTGGTTGGGTAGCTGTTGAGGTGGAACTCTGTATGGGGCCTTCTACTGTACTGCACCAGGGCAAACCTAAACCTCCCTCCTCCAACGTGGTGCAGAGACTGGACCAAGGTGTACAGAAAGTGTCTGACATGCTCAAAGTTCTGCTCCCCCATACTCCACGAGGAATCCACTAGAAAGTACATATCCGCTCCCAAGCCTCGGGTGCAGTCTTCAGAGAGTGCGGGGAGGACAGAAGTGAAGACCAGAGAAAAATATTTGGTGCATCATGTAAAAAAGTTTTGTTTTATGACTGTACAGCTGAGATCAGACGTTCACTTCATGACATGAAAGTCAGGTTCAGTTAAACCATTTCTTCCAGGGTGGATTGATGAAATAAACAACTTGAATGAGTTTTAAAAACAAGTTGGGATTTATTTAGGCTTTTTTAAAAATTCACACAGGTTAAATGATACATACAGACTCCAATAGATCCATAAATTTAACTAAATTGATTCACAAGTGACGCTGAAGATTTTATAAGGTCTTTAATTGTAAGACCTATTTCCTTCCTGTTAGTGGTCATGACTGACAGCAGTTCACACTTTCTCTTTACCAACATAAAATACATTTGTTTGACAGCACTGGTTGGACTGACCAGCACCCATCCATCACCTAAGATGGAAGGAAATTGGTTCTGATGTTCAGGAACAACCCAGTAAACAACAGGATTGAAGTTTGCCTGAACTAGAACCTGCTGGAACACAAGTGTCCCTGTCCACAGTGAGGAGAGTTATACATCATTATGACTGAGAGGACCAAAAATGAGGCTCCAAAACCTTCAAGCTGGACTGAAACCTGCAGCTGTCCATGAGGAGAAGACAAAAGTCTTCTGAAGACAAGTTGAATAGTCAGACGAGACAAAGATTGAGATACGAGGGGCATTTGGAGAAGTCGAGGGGAGGCTTTCAGACCAAAAGATGCTGAACCAGCTGTCAGACCTGGTGGTGACAAAGTGAGAATGACTACTTCCAAGTTCTTCAACTTCACCTCAAACTAAACAGCTGGTGGACAAATCAGCTAACATTAAGATTCTGGGATAGTATTTGCAAAACCTCGACCTCAAGACAAATGAACAAATGTGGCTTAAAAGTCAGGTTTAAACTCAGTAAACCAGCTGATGTACATAAACTCCACCAAATCTGCCAAGAAGAAGAGTGGTCCAATATCAAGACCTGAGGTCTAGGAGACACTCACTCACAGACATTCCGTCAAATATTAGTGGGGTGTATAAATATATTTGAGCCTGCATGGATCAATGAATTTTTTTAAACGATTTTAAAATTAAGGTTTTATGTTGGTTATTTTTTCCACCCTGGAAAAGAACGATTTAAATAAATCCACAAAACCCAAATTATTGACCTTCATGTCCATGATGGGTGTATATAAACTTCTGCTTGCACTAAACCTTCATTAATTTATTAGAAACTGACAAACATCAGCCTGCTTTGGCTCTCAGAGACGTGAAGTTCTGACCCATGTTGAGACAGATATGTTTCTGACGTCCTTGTATTTGAAACAATGTTGAAAACAAAAAACAAATGATTGTTCACCATGTGGGAAAATAATGTTCTTATGTTTTGAACAGAAAATCAGCGTCCACAATTCATTTGGAGTAAATTACATCTACAAAAATATTCAACCCACTTCCAGGAAAAGTCAGGATGCCATTTAAAGTTTGAATGACTAGAGAGTGATATCGTCTGCAAACGATTTGACCTCCATGTTGGAAATGAAGGGAAGGAAACACCTGTTGGGAGTCTGACTTAAATACTGTTCAGAACAAGAGAAAACTTTAAAAATGTAGAAGTTACCAATTTATTACCTTTAATTTTTTTATTTTAATTTAAACAAGACTGTTTTGAAATGTATTTTGTTCTGTTTTGAATCGACTCGGAACCAAACGTTTCTGGATGTTTGATCTGTTTGAATAACTGGCAGTAGGGGAACCTTCCTGAAGCGACGGAGGGATTTTCACATGAAAAATCACTGCTGTTTATTTCCTGCCGCCGTTTCAGCAACATGTTGGCGTCAAACTTCAACCACAAAATAACAATTGGTATTTCCTTCTGCAAACAATTGAGGAGTTTTTAAAGTTTTCAACGGCATCCCAACGTTTCTGAAAGATTTAAATCAAACTGCTTGTTGAAGACTGTAAGAATAAAAGTAGGTTATAAGATGCTTCCACTTACTGTCCTGAGCGTCCAATTTGGGGAGGAGTCCTGCAAACAGGACACCCAGAAGGGCCCAGAGAGGCAAGAACGGAGGCCGCCTCATCTTCAGGCGAAACTAAGGAAGACCTGAGGAAGCAGAAACACAAATGTCAGTCCCATCGTGGACAAACTCCTCTCCTTACAGAAAAACATCTATTTACCACTTTCTACATGAGATCACATGAAAATGTTTCAAACAGCAGGAAGCTTCATGTGTTAATAAGTTCACTCAGATGAAAACTGGATCTGTACTCGTGAAGTTCTTGTGCATTTTTCTGTAAGACCAAAACTAAAACCTTCAAAGCTGCTCTCGATTTTTGCAATGATTCAAGAATAAACATGAAAGTTGTCAATTTTTTTGGTTTACAGAAAATGAGCGAGGAACATTTTATTTTTAACAAACCAAACAGGCTTCAAGGTTCTTCGTTGTTCCAAAGAGTTTTGTTGATTTTTTGCCATCAAACGTCCGTAGTTTTATTCCCATTGAACATGTTTGTACAGAGGTACAGTTGTTTCTCATGAAAGTTCATGCTCAATAATCCAGGTCAAAAATCCAACAAAGTTCAGTCAGGTCCTCTGGACAATTTGTTTTTGTTGAAACGTTTCATCGTTCATCCAAAGGACTTCATCAGTCCGAGGAGTCACAACAAACACAGTCCCACAAGCAGCGCACTCACATAGTGGGCCAACCAGTTTGATGGTGATAAGATGGTTTCTGGAGTCCGCCCTCTCCCCCGTTGACTCATATGAGTACTTTTATATTTTAGTAAAATTATTGGGAGTGTCACCGTTTTAGGTTCGGTCGGACCCAGAATGCTGACTCAACACCATGAGCTTTGAAAATAAACAGTTTTATTAAAAACAAAACCAAAGAGCTGCCGGGACAAGAAATCTTACAGAACACTACAGGAGGACAAGGACATCAATTGCAGAGGACAACATCCCTGGATGACAATAATCGCAGAGGACAACATTTGCAGAGGACAACAACCCCAGAGGACAACATTTGCAGAAGACAACAATTGCAGAGGACGACATCTGTAGATGACAACATGTACAGAGTACAATAACCCCAGAGGACAACAACCGCAAAGGACCACATCTGCAGAGGACATCATTTACAGAGTACGATAACCCCAGAGGACAACAACCACAGAGGAAAACATTTGCAGAGGAGGATGACATCTGTAGAGGACAACAAACTCAGAGGACAACATTTGCAGAGGACAACAACCACAGAGGACAACATCTGCAGAACACAACAATTGCAGAGGACAACATCTGTAGATGGCAACAGTTGCAGAGGACCACATCTGCAGAGGACAACATTTACAGAGTACAATAACCCCAGAGGACAACAACCACAGAGGACCATATCTGCAGAGGACAACATCTGCAGAGGACAACAATCAAAGCGGACAACATCTGCAGAACACAACAATTGCAGAGGACAACATCTGTAGATGGCAACAGTTGCAGAGGACCACATCTGC
>JARVGQ010000309.1:6387016-6401403 GCA_031762355.1 Hypsolebias martinsi
CGCCCTCCCTCCCTCGCTCCCACCGTCCGTCCTTCCTTCCTTCCCTCCCTCCCTCTCTCAAAGTATTCTTCTCTCACCAACTCTTCTCGTTCGACAGGAAATGACATTAAATGTTTTTCAGGTCACTCGTTTACTGAAGAATAAATTTGATTTATTTTGTTTTAACAGGAAATGAGAATTTCATTTATGGTGGAACGCAAGTTTGCTGTTATGTGTTGTTTCATGTCATCGTTGTATCGTGTGACACATCATCATCATCATCATCATCAGTTCGTCAGCTAACTGTTATGTAGCATTTTACAGCCGTAGCTTTCGATCAACTCAAACTTTGTCCTGGTGTCTGAAGCATCTCGTGCACATCTGGACTGCTCGTTGTCCGTGCGTCTCATCCACTTCAGAAAATGCCAAAAACTTTACGTACAAAGCACTGTTCACACCTTTGACAGACGACTCACTGCTCCTGCCTGGGGGGGTACAGTAGCATTCTGCTCTTCATGTTTCTCTGAACACTGAGTCAAAACTGTGAAATCCAACGAAACATTTGACGTACAAACAGAACAGGAGGAGGTTTAGTGTTTGAGCCCAGACTGCATCACAGGGAGGACATCTTTGATTCATTTGGGACTAGGCCCGGCTGAGGTCTTCTATTTAAACTGCCCCCACCACATTTAAACTCATCCCCTCCAACGATTGGCATGTCAGGTACGCTCGGACGTTCTGTCATTTGACTTTTTGTACTACAGGTGACGTGCAAACATGAAGAAATTATGCACACTTGTAATATTTTCTATTTTCATATGAGATTTAAGTGCTTTTTGTACTCCCAAACATCTTTTTTTCTTCCTTGCATGAGATGCAAGAGGCAGGAGGGAAAAAACGTTTTTCATAAAGTATATTTGCATTTAGTACTCCGGTAATAAAACTAGTGGGCAAGATATTACGTCACATAATTTAATTTACAAAACTATGCCAAGTATTTTAAAGCTATTTTTTAGAGTATATCAAGAGAGCTCATTCATTTCTTTTTTATTTCTTTTTATTTAAGACATGCCTTTATCTTTGTATCTATAAATATGAGCATAATCCATAGTCATGATTGTGCTACTGTTGTATGATACTGCTGTCTGATTCATAAATAAACTCTTTGCATGAATTCTTTGTTTGTGAATAATTGCCATGCATGTCCTCAGGGGAAATAAAGGTGGGATTTCTGTGGGAAACTTAAAAAAAAAAAAAATTAGCAAAAAATTTGACTTTTTTTTAACAAAATGAATAAGAAAAAATAAACATTCAGAACGGAAACATTTCAAAACACAGATGTGCAATTTTTACAGAGTTTTTTGCTTCTTCCAGTTCATTTGGCTCAGTTCATCATACGGTAATTCACTTTATTTTAAAAACTAATAAATTCATTATGTATATCTGCACAAATATATGTGCTGTATGGGGTGCCATTTGTAAAGTTGCAGAGTGAAAAATTAACATCAATATTTTGGTTTATGTAGGTTTTAATAAAAAAAAATCAGGGGTTATTTTTTTGTAATATTTTCACAGTGTTATTCATACATTTATAAATGTCATAGTTCCCAACTAAATATTTAATTTACAAGATAAATATTTAGTTTACGAACTAAATATTTAGTTAGTTAGTTAGTATTAAATATTCAATTTATACCTAAATATTAAACATTTAGGTGTAAATCAAATATTTAATTTATAACTAAATATTTAGCTAGTAAACTAAATATCTAGGGGTAAATTAAATATTTAATTTATACCAAAATATTTACTAAGTTAACTAAACATTTAGGTGTAAATTAAACTGTATTTAATTTACATCTAAATATTTAATTTACTAACTAAATATTTAATTTAATTACAGGTCTCTCTTGCAAATGAGTGCTGCCTAAATAAAGGTTGAATGAATTAAAAATTTTCAAGATAAATATTTAGTTTGTAAACTAAATATTTATCTTGTAAATTATTTAGTTGAGAACTATGACATTTATAAATGTATGAATAACACGGTGAAAATATTACTAAAACATAACCTCTGATTTTTTTTTATTAAAACCTACATAAACCAAAATATTGATGTTAATTTTTTGACAGTGCAACTTTACAAATGGCACCCCATAGTGCTGTCTCACATTTACATGATTATGTCACATTCTGTTCAGGCTTGTTGCACAAGCAGATCATTTATTGCCATTTATTTTTAAAAATAAGATCAATAACTCAATACACTTTGTTTTATATAAAACTTTTGATCTCCATGTTTATCACAGAGAAGAGGTGGCGGCTGAAAAGGCAGGTCTGCATAAAAAAGTTCACATGTTGAAGTGTCTGCAGCATCGATTAAAGCCATTCAACACATTTAAGGTGCAAAATATTATAATTATTGCCCAGAAGAGCAATGTTTTGTCTGTTAAATATCTGTTGCACAGATTCAAATTAAACTTTCATAAAACAATTATTAGCTACAACAACTTATTAACTTTTGGGAATCCTCAACCTCGGTTAGTTTTACAAATAATGAGCTCATGTTTTTGTTAAGGTTCAACCAAAGCAGCTAAAACTCCTTCATTTCTCAACATGAGACAATTTTAGTCTAAAAACCTGGCAGGAAAGGTGGTGGGTGATGTGCATTCCTTCAAGGAATGCCTCACGAATCATGATTCAAAACCAGCTAAATCAGGTCGTTCTTGTGTTTGTCGTTTTAATGGGAATTAGTCTTTTTGACATTTTGGACGATCAGTGTTCTGAGACTAAAACAGCCTGCCTCTGTTTCTGTAAACCCCATCCGTCTCCAGCTGTCCCTCCATCACAGCTGCTTCAGAGTCCGGGTGTGTAAGAAGACTTGGTATCTGTCAGAACGCTGCACCTGCCAGGCCTGCTCGCCTCCGTCACTCATCAGAAACAGTTGTTCTCCTAAAACGAGTGGAAACAGACAAAGATGTGCTGTTTTGTGGCGTGGGTGGCGTTAAATCCCAGATACAATGAGTCTTAGGGAATAACAAGTCAGCAAAAAATAAATAACTAAAAACAAGTAAAAACACAAGAAAACACTTACTCTAAACAATATCGTAGTTTAGTTGCTCATCGTCAAATCACATCATTTAAATTAACATAAAAGGAAAAAAATACAACTTTAAAACTTTTTGTTCTTAGCCTGCTTTAGGTTTGGAAATATGTTTGAATATGTAAATAAATATAAGTTAGTGTTTGATTGCCTTTTAATTAAAATGCAGTAACAGATGTGGAGGTGAAAATGGGACACGTCCTGTTGTTACAGAAAATTGCCACCAGATGGAGACAAACAACAAAATAAAAGTGATGTAGATTTTATATTTTATGCAAAAACCACAGGAGACACCCAGGAAGGTTAAAACACAAACTTTTCACAATCTAAAAGTCCCTAATATGTTTTATCCTGATTTAATAAAGAAATACTTTATTCAGATAATAATGAGTTGCTGTGTATATGAATAAATGTAAACTTTTTTTCCACCTTTATGTTGAGTAAAGCAGTGAGCAAATAAATATGATTTCTTATTAATAAAGTTCAAACATCATTATTGTTACTTTTATGTCCCACATTTAAAGATTAAACTAAATTTGAAACATTTTATACCTTTATTCTGTGTTTGTTACCTTCTTAAAGATAAAAGATGAAGAAATTATTTTGAAAAATACACATATAATGCTTTTTTCAAAGCAGCACAGAAACTAGACTTTTAAGAGCAACTTCATTTGATTTATTAAAGGTTTTAAAGAAAATAAAACTATTTAAGGTGGAGGGAGTTGTGCTTAGATAACATCATCATAACTTTGTAAAAAAAAAAAAAGACGTTTTAGTCAAAACACCTGTTAAATTATATTATTTTCCTGAGCCAGTGAATTATAAACATTTTTTGAATCGTTATGATGCGAAAATATTTCCAACCTAAAACAAGGAAAGTAAAAAATATGAAAAGTGCAACAATGGCTAATAGCGAAACACAAGCTAAAAGCTAAAAGAAGAGGAAAACTTGAAATAAAAGAATCAAAACACTAGCTAAAAATGTAAAAAATACAACATTAAGTAAAAGCTACAAAAAGCAGAACACAACTTAAAGCTTAAACAAGGCAAAACACAAACTAAAACCTAAAAAAGGCAAAACATAAGCTAAAAAAACAGAACAATAGCTAAAAGCTAAAAGAAGCAAAACACTAAAAAGGTTGAAAGACGCACAAAACTAACTAAAAGCTAAAAAAAAAAAAAAAAGGCAAAACATAAGCCAAAGAAGCAGAACAATATTAAAAGTTAAAAGAATCAAAACACAAGAAAAGGATAAAATAAGCACAAAACTAACTAAAAGATAATTTAAAAAAACCCACAAACAAGCTAAAGAAGCAGAACAATATTAAAAGCTAAAAGAAGCAAAACACAAAAAAAAAAGTTGAAAGACACACAAAACTAACTAAAAGCTAAAAACTAACTAAAATCTACAAACACAGAACATAAGCTAAACACTACAATAATAAGAAAAACTAGCTAAAAGTAGCAAAAGGTTAGCTAAAATTAACAAAAAAATTATTTGGTAAGCTGAAAGTTCAAGTTGCAAAAGTATAGCTAAAAGTAAAACAAATCACAGAAAACAAGCTAAAAGTAGCAGAATAGCAGCTAAAATTTTAAAGTACCATAAAAGGCGGATTATTTAACGTCAGCTTGATGCAGCAGAAGCTGCTTTGATCAATCTGCACTGACAACCAGAGTGAGCTTTAACGCTCAGAGTCTGGGCTGCAGGAGCTCGTGCAGCGTCAGAACAGCAGAACCTGAACCGGGCCCTTCTGTTCATTGTAGTTGGAACAGCTGATTCGATCCTCTGGCTATTTATGGCCCCTCCGTGCAGCCGGCTCCCTTCAGGCCTTACATGGTTGCTGTGGGGTGAGGTTACCACAACAATTTTGGGCCACACTCCCAGAGCCTTTGGAAGCAGCTCGTGTCACCTTTTACCATCAGTCTAAACAGAACCGGATCCCAAACCTCATCACAACAACGGACAACCTGAGAATCAGACTTTTTGGAGTTAAAGTTTTAGTTTGTGTTTTTTTTCCTAAACCTCTCCCTCCGCCTCTCTGGAGTGACCCACTCCCCTTCATCTTCACCCCCCGCCCCGGTTCACCTTCTCTGCCCTGCTGGTCCTGATTTATTCGCCTGCTGCCGCAGAGCAGCGGAGGGAAAGCACCGGGCTATATTTATCAGCTGCTGAGGTTGGACCTGTTTCAGATGAACCCAGGGTTCTGTGTTTGGGCTCACCTGCTCACACCTGCACCCCCTGCCCCGTCACCAGAGCACCAGGGAACCGAGGCCGTCTTCTGTCAGGACTAATGGATTTCTCCGATTACTGGAGCTAAAAACCAGCTGTAAGTATAATTCTCTCATTGTTTGATTCATTTGTACAAGATGTATCAGCTAAAACAGCACTTTCACAGCAAGTTCACCTTTAAAACGAGATTATTCATGAGTCTATGAGCACTTTGTATCTGTAATGTTCTACATTACACATAAAATCAAGAGCTCAGGCAAACTGATGAACTTTCTCTACCAGAACAATGTTCTGATGACGGAAGCTGAGGAATGTTTGATGTAAATGATGAAGAATACAGGAAAACAGTGAGAATAAAGAGCACATGTTAGTATAGTTTACTCTAATGATTCTGCTCAATTAAAAACTGCATTAATATCTATTTATTATATATGTACAAGAGTGATTTTCTTATAAAGTGTTACTAATAGTTAGAGGATTCTCATCGAGTTGTCTGAGACAAAGCTCCAGATTTGACGTTAAGTCTGCTCTAGACAGCATTTAAAACTAAAACAGCTGGAGTTTCTTCAGGGTTTCTTGTCTTCTTGGTGAGATGTTAACTTTTAAACATTCCCAGTAGCCCTGTGGGTGAAAACCAGCAGAATCGTTTCCTGCTGCCTGGTTTATAGGTCCTCCACATGCACGACTGAAAGCGTTCTTGCTTTGCTCTCGTGTCTCCAGTGACCACAGGGGAATTAGCATTCCAAGCTGCAGATTACAGCAGGGCGGTGTGTGTGTGTGTGTGTGTGTGTGTGTGTGTGTGTGTGTGTGTTGTTCCAGCGCCAGTCATTTCGCCACAGTTTTGTTTTTGTGGCGTGTGACGCTTCGCGGCCTTCGGTTGTTGCTCTGCACCTGCTGTCCCCGTCAAAACCAGCAGGCCGGTTGACAGGAGCCCAACGCCGCCGCAAGCGTGACGCTTTCGCCACCGAGCGCCACGGTGTCGGAAAATGCAAAGAGGTACATCCATTTCACACCGAACGTCTGCGCGTGGTCAGCAGGCGGGTTTAACGGCGATGGACCTTTTCCCTCGGCCGTTTGGTTGGACTCATGATCTGCCGCGTCCGCTTCGCCCTCGGAGCAGCTTCTGTAGATTCACAGATGTTCTTTATCGTTGGTGGCGTTTGGACAACGAGCAGCAGATGTTGGGCGAACAAACCGCAGACTTTCTGGTAAACGCAGCGGCAAGGCTTCGTGCAACACGTGCGCGTCTGCAGAGTCGTCAGATCACAAGAATCGTTTCCGCTGGCGTCCGCGGCAGCAGGTCGCGTCTCTTTATGAACATCTGGTTGTTTTCCTTGGTAGTTCATGGATTTGAGTTGTTCAGGTTCAAGAGTCTTTTTATTTTCTATTTATTTTAACCCCGAGAGTTCGTTTCCCAACACAGAACATCAAAATAACATTAAAATAACAGCGATCATCACTGTTCGTTGAGAAGCCTCATCTCTACAGGGATGAATGAGTGTTTCAGTCTGTTCGCTCCACATCTGGGCAGCAGATACCTGCGTCCAGATGGAAGCAACCTGAACTCACCATGGAGTGGGTGATCAGGATCTGCCAGAATCGTGCTTACAACTAAAACTCCTTTCATTAATATTAATATTATTAGTCTTAATTTTCTCGGCTGTCAGCAGTTGGTATTAAAAGTCGTGCTTTAAAATCACGTCGGGCAGCTTACATGTGCTCTGCTGCCTGGACCAGTAGACTTGAATCCAGCTCCTCCCAGTTTGAAGTGGAAATCTTCAGATCATTGTTTAATGACCCGTTGTTTCCTCCTTAAAGGGTTCTCCAGATCGGCACTTTGGAGTGGTACCACGAGAACGTCCGTGCCCGTTTCAAGCGTTTTGGCAGTGCCAAGGTGGTGCGGTCGCTGTTTAGGAGGCTGAGCGGAGAACACGGCTGCTCTCGGAGTGACCTCGGAGGTTAGTGGTCCGCCGTCGGTTTTATTGGTATTCCAGCTCAACCCAAGACTCCGACTGGAATTCTCCGGTCCACTTGTGAATATCTGTGTGCGGTGAGTGAACGGTCCCCTTTGGTTACCAGACTCTGTCAGGGTGACCATCGAACAGAGCTCTGAGATGATTTAGGAGCACTTAGTGGTCAAACACTGAGGTTACTGAGCAGCAGACATGAGGATGTTTTTCAATCGAACCCTTTCCAAATGACATATTTCCACCCGTTTGATCATTTCCTATGAGCCATGTCGGTCTAAAGTTCGATTCACACCTTGCCGCAGCTGAAAGGTCTTCCAAGTTCTGCAGAAGCCTCAAAATCACCCTTTCATTCAGATCAGCTGTGCTGGAGCAGAGAAACTGCTGAGACGTGGAGTACAGTGGCTGTCGAGGACCAGGACCGGACGCCCCCGCTGCTCTGACCCTTCATGTCAGACAGTATTTCAGGTGTGAACAGGGCCAGGGGGAAGAACTTACACCGGTGGTCTTCAGTTTGAGTTCAGTGACCTCAAGAAATTTTTCTGCAGCTAAAGTCCAGAATGTGTTTATTTAAATTCTCTTTTAGCGTCAGCCATGTTGGTTTTCACTCGTCACTCGTTCTCTTTTGGCGTGAACGTCTCCGTGGGCTGCCAGCAGAGAGGAACTACGGGCCACATGGGAATTACCGTAAACCCTAGATAAGCTATGCTGCGTAAAATTAACTACTGAGTACTGCGTACAGTTTACGCTCGTCAACAAACTAACAGCAGACCAAACAAGCAACAATCTTTTTATATCGTTGACCTTGATTTGTGACCTTGACCTTCGGGCTGAGGTGATGAAATGTGCTACACAACACCCCATCTAGCAGTGGAACAAATGTACGTGACCTTTTGTTAAAATGTTCTTGACTAGATAAGAAGGTTTGGGGAGGATAAGATAAACTTTACTGAAACTTTACGGAAGCTTTACAGAACTTTACGCCTTTCGACAAGTATAAAAATGTTGGCAAGTAAAAAACTAAACTGTGTAAATCCAACAAAGTTCAGTCAGGTCATCTGGACGGTTTCTTTTTTTTGTCGAGGCATTTCATCCACCATCCAAAGGACTTTATCAATCCAAGGAGCTAAAAAAAAACTGAGTCCCACAAGCAGCACACGCACAGACCAACCAGTTTGCTGGTGATAAGATGGTTTCTGGAGCCCGCCCTCTCCCCCGTCGACTCCTCTGAGGTAGCCATAGACAAAGTGGTTCAAAACATTAAAGTTCATGCTCAAAAATCCAGGTAACAAATCCAACAAAGTTCAGGTCATCTGGATGGTTTCTTTTTTTGTAGAGACATTTCATCCTTCATCCAAAGGACTTCATCAGTCAGAGGAGCTAAAACAAACTTGAGTCCCACGAGCAGCACACCCACATATTGGACCAACCAGTTTGCTGGTGTTCAGATGGTTTCTGACTGAACTTTGCTGGATTTGTTACCTGGATTATTGCGCATGAACTTTGATGTTTTGAACCACTTTGGCCATGGCTGCCTCAGAGGAGTTGACGGGGGCGAGGGCGGACTCCAGAAACCATCTTATCACCAGCAAACTGGTTGAAACACTGTGGCTGTGCTGCTTGTGGAACTCAGCTTGTTTGTGGCTCCTCAGACTGACGAAGTCCTTTGGATGAAGGACGAAACATCTCAATAAAAAAAGAAACCGTCAGATGACCTGACTGAACGCTGTTGGATTTTCTACCTGGATTACTGAGCATGAACTTTGATGAACTGTATAAAATATAATTAAAAACTGATCTGGGTGCAGATCTGGACTCTGTCCACCCCCCAGATTAACGCCTCAGTTATTTTAGATTATTTTGGGTTTAAAACAGACTGGTTTTAAGGGAAGAAAGGAAGTTTTTTAAATTTAATCAGACGTTTGTTTTAGTTTAAAATCAAGACAATTCAGGATCGGCTTGTTTTGTTTTTAGTAAACTTTCAGTGCCACATTTTATTCCTGAAATTTAACTTAAAAGAAGTTTTAATCCGAATAATTTAGGGCCCATAAGGAGATTTTAAGGATTGTTATTTGAATGGGGACTAATCTGGTGACCATAAACAACCATAAACGACCGAACACGTATAAAAACAATGTAAACCTCAAAGCAGATGTTGTGGTTTAAATATAAACTCAAGATATTTGCAGAAATTATGATGCCGCCACCGTCGTGCTCAACAGTGGCTCTGGTCCATTTTAGTCTCGTTGGAACATTAAACGTCCTTCAGAGGGTTCTTCTTTGTTCATGTGGATGAACGTTTGACGCTGGCGCTTCATTGACAAGAACCTGGTCCAAGTCCAGAACCGCCACAGAACCGGGCTCATCAGTGTTGATGCTTCTTGTCCTCTGGTCTAACAACGATCTGGACTCCTGATCCGTCTGATCCAGGTTTCAACTGCGTGACCTAGATGGAGCCCAGAGGTTGGCACCTCCCCTGGACTGGGTCAGGGCTGGATTGTAGAACCGTATGGACCAGGGATCACTTTGGAGAACCTTTGTCAGATTCTCCGGTCGAAGCTGAACCAATTTAAAAACAGCTGTTTGATGCATGCTTCACATTTTTTCAGTCCTTTCTGGTTTTTAGTTGTTTTTTGTCACCAGATGTGTTAAAAAATACAAATTAAATGTAAAATGTGGACTTCAGCTGCTCAGACCTGAGAATAATCCGCTTCACGTTTCAGCTTGTGACCCGTTTGTTCATCAGAACCTCCAGTTTTTGACCCTGATCCTCTTTCCAAAAAGACTTCCTGATCAGTCGCAGGGATTAAAATTTCTTCTTTCTTTCCTGTTTTCCCCACTCGGTCTCCTCACAGCTGCGTACAGAACCGGACCCTGACGCCGGGCCCTCCGTTCTGAACGGACCCGTGCGCCTGGGGGCTCTGAAAACGGGTCAGATGGATCCTGATGAGCTGAAACGTTCTGTTTATCTGTAGAGTTTGTGTTTAAAGACAAATGCACACCTTCCTGCTCCTCGCCAACATTCAGAACCTTCAACCCCAGGGCCCATTACGGCCCATTTGGGCTCGGCTCTTATTAAAGCCAGCAGAACTCCATGTGAGAGCGGGGATGAATCACGAGGAGGCGGCCGGGCCTCCTGGTACTGCTTAACTCTGAGGATTTTGGGAAGAAATGTGGAGAAAATTGGCTGGTTGGCTGAGCCCGGCGGGCCTTGTGATCTTTCAGTCACATGTCTTTCATTTCTGGGTCTGGAGCTGAAGAACTGGGTCCTTTTTTAGTCCAGAACCAGAGAGATGGAAGAGTCAAACATATTTGTCATTTGTTTGTGTGGAATTTGCACAGATATGTCAGAAATCTGCACATGGGGGGTTCAGGATGAGGCCCGTGACCATCTGGATCCCATTCAGCACGCATGACGGCACTCACACCTTGTTCTGAGCAGCGAGTTCTGCTGCGGTCCGTCGGGCCCTCAGAGCTCGGAGGGTGTCTTCCTGAGAGCTCCGAGTCTGGGCTCAAAACAGAAACTGACATTTTTTTACACAGAACTTTAATGAAGTTACAGAAATAACTGATCCTTTCTCCTCAGTTTCTGTTTGATGCTTCAAACTGTTTAACTTTTATTGTGTTTAAAAAAAAGAGCTGATTTAATTATGCTAACTGAAACTACAACTACAAATCAGACTTTATGAAACAGGTGTGAGCAGTTAGTATCTTACCTGTTGTAGATGGTTCTTCAGTCTGGAAAAGTAGTTTAATTTTGACCGGACTGACGAGCTAACGGCTAGTCCAAGCATCAACGTGGAATATTGTGACCCTGAAACACTTTTACTTTAAAATATTTTACAACCGTCCATGCTAACAAATCATTATGTTGCTAATTATTTAGCATTACAGGATTTTCTAGCAGAAAAAGTCATATTCCTGCAGGAAGTGCTACAGCTAGCTGCTGTTGCTGCTGTTTGTTCATTCAAATAATCATCTAATTTTGTGTAAATGTGAAATTGAAGGTCATTTAAAACTTAAAAACATACAATTTAAAAAAACTTTTGAGATTGAAGTTGTTTTAGGGTGACACTTGATTCTTGGCGCCCCGTGGTTGAGCTGTTGCTCGTTGATCCGGTTGGAACCAAACTCTGTTTCTGTTGATCAAATCCCTATGTGCAACAGGTAAGATATTAATTGTTACAGAAACAAACTTAACCACCTCTTTAAGGCTCGTTCACGTGGATGAGAAGCAGAACTACATTAGCTCAACTTTAGCTGCTTGTTGCTGTGTTTCAGAACCGTGCGAGTACGACACACCGAGCACCCCGGACGGCCACAGTGAGTAAACATGACAAAATGTAAACAACAAACACCGACTCCACCTGGTTCCTCGATCCAGACCTCATCCCTTTGGTCCTCCGTTTAAAGACGTGTGGAGTTCACTGTGTGAAGCGCTCGTTCCACAGTTTTCAATCTATTGCACCAAGTCATAAATCAAAACGTTCGGCTCTTTTTGGACAATCCTGCTACGACTTTTGATATTGGTACAACTTTAGCTTTTTGAAATATTTAGCCATTTTTTCCCTCATAGAAAATGAAATGAGTTCATTTTACATCCTTCAGATCTTTAGATCAGTTTACAACTTCGTTCACTTTTTGTTCTGCTTCAAGCTACTTTCAGCTAATTTCAGCCATTTTTTTTTCAGCTGTTTTGTGCAAATTTCTGCTTTATTTGGCTAACTACAACATTTTTGTGCCTCTTCTGACTTATCTCTGCTAATTTCAGCTTGTAATGCTCCTTGCAGCTTATTTCTGCAAGTTTCAGCTACTATTACCTTTTCCAAAGCTAATTTTAGCTTTTTCAGCTAATTTTTCAATTTTTGCACTCATGTCAACTTTTTTCAACCTAATTTAGCAAAAATGTGCTCTCCCCACTTCCTTCTAGTAATTTAAGCTTCTTTCTAAACAGCTGAATATTATACTATTTAAAAAATAGCTATTTTAAAAACTGCTGAATAATATACAGCTGTTTTTGGCAAATTTCTTCTTTTTTCCTTCTTCAGGTAATTTCTATTTTTTGTGTTCGTTTCAGCTTCTTTCAGCCTTATTGGGCAAAATTTAGCTCTTTCCACATGCTTTTGGCAATTTTAGCTACTTCCTGCCTTTTTAGCTACTATTCAGATGGTTTTCTTGCAAAATTATGCTTTTTTCCCCAGATAATTTCTACATTTTGGTGCTCATTTCTTCTTGCAGTCTCATTGGGCACAATTGGGCTCTCTCCACTTCTTTCTGGTAACTTAAGCTTTTTTTCTGCTGTTTCAACAACTTTCAGCTATTTCTTGTTAATTTTAGCCTTTTTAACTAATTTCCTAATTTATGTGCTCATTTCTGCCTATTTAAACAAAATTCAGCAAATATACGTTCTTTCTGCTTTCCTGTGGCAACAGGCTTGATCTTCCGTTTCAGCTACGTTTCAGCATGTTTTTAGCTAATTTCAGCCGTTTTTCAGCAAGTTCTTCAACAATAAGCATTCACACTGCATTTTCCCAGAAAAAGTAATTTCTTTAGTTTTGTTTATTTTTCATGAAGTTTAAAGCTTTGAGTTCCACAGTAATGTGTATAGCTCACAGTTTTTACATGAGGGTTAGACCTTCATTCATTATATACAGTATATGTATAAAAACATGTATAAACACGTTTAACTGTGATGGTAAATAGTTCAGTGATTCGTCGGCATATAGTAGAGTTGTGCAATAACAGAAAGGCAAGAAAGTTTCAGCCACAAAAAGCTGTAAAACATTTCAAACGTTAGTGGAACCCAACAGATCACAGTATCAGCTGTGGCTGGTTGGTTGAAACATAAATGCATTTGTAATATCAACAAATCAAATCTATTGATTTCATGATCGTCTTCTGCAGCGACACGTAACACTCCCAGAAAATGCTTTTAGTTTACCTTGTTATGTTAGATTTACTTTATTTAGGAGTTATTAAAATAAACCCATGAGGCTGATTCCATAACTGCTCCTGGTTCATGTTTTTTTTTTTTTAGTTCAATACGTTCATTTATAAATATTAAATTATTTATTCATCCAATGTTCCTGGTCTGTGTCTGCAGATGGATTTGAGGAGCACAGTTTGGACTCGCATCAGTTTAAAGGGGTATGAGTCATCTTTATTTACTTTATTAGTTATTTATCTGTTTTAAAACCCACCTACAGACGTTTTCTAATCCTAATCTGCTCATTTTGGTGTTACGTCGTAGCAAAGTCATTTTTGTGGCTAAATATTTCCAGTAAAAAGGAGCTGGTTAGTTTTGATGAAAACCTGAACAAAAATGAAGGTAGAATTTTGAGTTTTTGTGAATTTCTTCAACATTATATAATTTATCTCGACCAGTGGTCCCTGCTGTAACAGATGTAGGCAGACCTGGACCTCGTCCCTCACAGAGGAGGAGTCTGAGCCCAGGACTGTAAACCAGCAGGGTCACCGAGTCCAGCTGGAACCAGGACCGCTCATGTTTACATCAACATGTCTGTCTAATGTCGGAGCTCAGCTTTGTTTAGTTTCAGTCTCTGTGTCGGCTGCTGTGTTGAGGAATCCTGCTCCGTTTACTGAGTCAGGATTTATTTGTTGGAAATACTTAAATCTTTACTGGATCTCAGAGGGAGAGATTTTTTTTAACCAGATCCCAGGGGGAGACATCTTTACTGGATCACATATGGAGAAACCTTTACCATATCCCAGGTAGAAAAATCTTGACCAGATCCCAGGGTGAGAAATCTTTACTGGATCACATAGGGAGAAATCTATACCAGATCCCATGGGAGAAATCTTTACTGGATCCCAGAGGGAGTAATCTTTACTGGATCACATATGGAGAAACCGTTACCATATCCCAGGTAGAGAAGTCTTGACTAGATCCCAAGGGTAGTAATCTTTACTGGATCACATAGGGAGAAATATTTCCCGGATCCCAGGGGGAACAAAAGTCTTTACTGGATCCCAGGTGGCGAAATGTTTACCAGATCCCAGGTGGAGAAATCTTTACCAGATCCCAGGGGGAGTAATCTTTACTGGAACACAGAGGGATAAATATTTACAGGATCCCAGGGGGAACAAA
>JARVGQ010000309.1:6402559-6415335 GCA_031762355.1 Hypsolebias martinsi
CAGATCCCAGGTGGATACATTTTTTACCAAATCCCAGGGGGAATCATCTTTACTGCATCCCAGAGAGATAAATCTTTACCATGTCCTGCAAGTAAAAATCTTAGTGGATCCCAGAGGGATCAGGTTCTACAAAAGAGAACCGAACAAGCAGATCTTATAGACGGAAGTGGAGACAAAATGAAGACAAAGACTAAGATGCTGAAAAACAACAACAATAGAAAAGCTCACGGATCCTGACAGAAACAACTTGTGGTTGCGTTGCCGTCAACCGGTGGGCAACAATAAAACAAAAGCAGACAGGTTTGAAATGAGTGTGTTCATAAAAAATAAAAAACTTTTCAGATGCTCACATCTCTTCATCCACAATAATTACACACATTCTGAGTGTGTTGCTGAATGACCTCCATGTTCCTGTAACGTTGACCCTCCTGCTGCCTCAGGATCAAACTGTCGGGTTCTTCAGGTGAAGCCAGGGGCAGCAGGAGGTGAACTCTTGAACGATGTTGGACGGTTTGTTCCTTCTTGTTATTTCTCTGTCTTTTTGTTTTGTTTCTCTCTGGTGGTGGTGCTTTCATTTCTGCTCTCTGAAGATGAGAAAGACCAAAAGGCGGTTGACTGTTGATCCAGTTGATTTTATACTCGGCTGTGAAGGCTCCAACAGGCGACACCAGGACCAGGTAGAACTTGCACGAGCCATCATTTCTTCAGGTCTAACTAACCTGCCGCTTTGTGTGTGTCCCATCGGATCGACTGTAGAAACTCCTTCAATACGTCATCTCTTGTTTTACGTGTCGTCTTAATCTATGGGATTACCAAACATCTTGTTACATTTCCCTCAACTCTCCGTTCTTCAAGAGTAAATCAAAGCCTTGAAAACTGAAGCTGCAGAGAAGCTTTCAGCTACTGTTTTACTAGTTTTAGCATTAAGCTACTGTTGTGCTAGTTTTCATTTCAGCGACTGTTCTGTTTGTTTTGTCTTTAGCTAGTGTTTATATTGTTTTAGCTACTGTCCTACTAGCTTTAGCTATCAGCTACTGTTTTGTTAGTTTTGTTTTTTGCTGCTGTTCTAGTTTTATCGTTCAGAAAATTGTATCTTTCAGCTTCTTTTAGCTAGTGTCGGCTTTTGTTTTGCTAATTTTAACTGCTATTTTGATGTCTTTACTAATACCTCGGTTTCAGCTTCTTCGGCAGTCGTTCGGCTTCACGCTGTCTTTTCACGGATAATAAGAACTGAACTGGCTGCTCTTTAATTTTGGCTGTTGTTGAACAAAATGACTTTTTTTTTTTTACTTAACTAAACTCTTTATTTTTCTGGTTTTGTCCATTTAATCAAAGACTTCACTGTTTTTTACTCCGTCTGTTTGAACCAAAGCCACCACCCTCGCAGTTCCTGGATGGCCCCCATGATGTCATGGACAGAGGTCAGAGGTCACTGAGGCTGGTCGAGGCCGATATGGCAGCTGGTTTTAACCAGAAGGTCCAGGAGCAGCACAGAGACCTGGACCTGGACCTGGACCTGGCTCCACAACATGGTAAAGTTTTAACTCGAACAGAGAAAGTTCAAATCCAGCTGCAAAGATCTGTAAAATAAAATAAAATTAGATTTTATTTTATTTCTGTGATTTGACATGATTTTATTATTACCAGAGATTATTTAAAGTGCGGCCGTTTTGGCCTCAGATTGACATATTCTCCTTAATCAGCTGGTTAAAGGTCAAAGGTCACGACTAGAACGAGTTTGTCTGTTTGTTTATTTAAAGATGACCTCATGTTTGTGGAGAATCAGACCGGCCCGTCTCGCTCCGTGTCCCGGCTCAGCTACTCCTCGTGGAGCAGCGGCGGCGGAGGCCTCCGGGGAGGCAGCGGCAACGCGTCCGGTCTGTACGACTCTGATCCAGAGGACGACCTCAGCCGACGGTACCCCGTCTGTCTGTCCCACCCAGGCCCGGGTGGCCACACATCTCAGGAGGACCAGAACCCAACGAGCTCACCGCCACAGGTCTTTATTTATTTTATCCTCAGACGTCACCTGACCTCTCCAGGCTTGGCTTCGTGCTTTATCTTGTACCTGCGCCACGTCTCAGACCGTTTGAAACCCACGTGTTGAACTTTGACCCAGGACCCCTCGTCATCCTCAGACAGAGCGAGGAAGAGGAGGCAGCTGCTGCCTTCGTTACATCAGCGTCTATTTCTGGCTTCGCTGGAACCCCGAGAAGATTCCCAGGAGCTGCTCTCCTTGTGGAGGGCTGATAAACAAACTTATTTACCTCCGTCACGTCAGAACCTCCTGACTCCTCCAGGGTTTGGTTTCTTGTCTGGAACAGAACCTTATCCGGACCCAGACGTCTTCGGCTCTAGAGATCAGGACGTTCTGTTGTCTCACAGCTGCAGCGGGACACAAACAGGAAGTCAGAGTCGCGCCTGTCGCTCATCAACATTTGGCCGCCGGTTTCTGATTGGCTGCCAGGTCTCAGCGTCCTCAGACGACCCGTCACGCGCTCAGATGTGCGTCTGGGCGCCGTTCAACCCAACGGCTCGAGTGACGACGTCAGGATGAGTCAGCAGAATCCGAGGAGCTCAGACGACTGAGGCAGCGTTTGTCTGTGAAAATACAGAGCCAAGCTGAACGACAGCCGAAATTAGCTCCTGAAGTTAATCTAAGATGGCAAAGCTAAAACAAAACAAAACAAGATTTACAAAGAGCAGAACAGAAGCTAAAACTGTAAGAACAAAAATGGTAGCTAAAAGGAGTAAGGTTAACTATGAGTGACAAAACGATGTATAAATGTAGCAAGAGCGTAGCTAATAGCTGATTTTACCAAAAGACTAGTTAAAAGACAAAAAGCGACAAAAAGATTAGCCAAAACTGGCTAAAAGGCTAGCCAAAAGTGGCAACAGGATAATCTAAAGTGGCAAAATTCTAGCTAAAAGCAGCAAAAGGCTAGCTATATGTAGCAAAAAAGCTAGCCAAAAGCAGCAAAAGGTGCCGCCTAAAGTGCCCCCTAAAATAGCAAAAGGCAAGCTGAAAGAGGCAAAAGGCTGGCCAAAAGTGGCTAAAGGTTAGTCTAAAGTGGCAAAAGTCTATCTGAAACAGGCAAAAGTCTAATCAAAAACAGCAGAAAGCTAGCCAACAGCAGAAAAAAGCTAGCCAAATAAAATAAAAGGCCATACAAAAGTGTAAATGTGCTAGCCAAAACTGGCAAAACTGTATCTAAATGTTGTAAAGTAAGCGGTTTGCATTAATTCATCTATTTGTTCTGGTTTTATCCAAATTACTTTAGAGACGAGCCACATGTTTCTGTGCTTTTTATATTTCTGTTGTCAGATTTTAGTCTTACTTTTCAGTTTCTGATTTTTGTCTCATTTCACGTCTTTCTGCAGATCACTGACCTGAACAGACGAATGTCGGCTGTCGAGACTCTCCTTAGTCGCCTGGAGCTGAAGGTCGCCTCGTCGAGTAACGAGGTAAACTCACTAAGCAAAGCACTAGCTGGAGGCCAATTAGCAAAATGCTAACTAAATGTAGCAAAACACCAGCTAAAGGCCTCAAGAGCCAAATACTTGCTAAAATTGTAGCTAGAAGCTATAAATAGCAAAAGTCTAGCTAAGAGCTAAAAGTAACAAAAGTTTAGCTAAGAGCTTAAAGTAGCAAAAGGCTTGCATGAGCTGTGACGTTTTGACTATTGAACTTGTTCCAACTAGCCATTAGCTTTTAATTTCTGCTGAAATTATTATTCCAAGAGTGATCTGCAGCAGGTAAGACATTTATGATCTTTTCACAGAAGCCCATTCCAAAAGAGCTGAAATATCACTTTAAGAAAATAGATTAAACAATTTTACTTTGCCGCCGTCTTTGACCATCAAAAAATCAAGTTACGGGTCATACAGCTGGTGCGCTCAAAGTCCTGACTTTCAAGCCTGGTTCTGAACATTTTCACCGACCCAGTTTGTCCTTTTGTTCCTCAAGAACCTGGCTCCGAGCCCACAGACCCCAACTCCTCCTCCGCCTCAACGGGAGGAGGTGGACCTGGAGGAGCAGCAGCTCAGGCAGAAACTGCACGAGTTGACGGACAACATCAGCGACCAAAGTTCTGATGAAGACCGGTCCGGCGGGCCACAGTCCTCTCAGGAGATCCCAGCCTGGAGAAGACCACAGGTGGACCTCAAGCCATCCAGGATCCCCACCAGATCCAGTTCCAGATTGAGCTCCAGGAGCTGCAGGTGGGAAGAGGAGCTGGAAACTAACTCTGAGCAGGTAGTGATGTCCAGATGTTCTGGTCAACTTCTGGTGAAAAACTGACCAATCAGGGTCACCAGCAGAGACCAAAGCTTCGGCTCTTGTGGGGGGGGGGGGGGCACGCGGCGGCGCTGGGCCCCCCCCCCCCCCAGATGACCTGTTCTACAGAAAGCCCGGAGGCTTCAGCGCCGAGCTCCAGAGGCTCTGCAGCGTTCCTCGAGGAGCTGGAGGACAAAGTGGCTCAGGCTGCAGCCGAAGTCCAGAACGCCCAGAGTCAGGTCTGATGGCTACAGAAGCTGAAGCTTCAGTTCTGTTCTGACAAACGTGACCGTTGTTTTCATCTTGACCTCCAGGTGTCTTTCATCGAGGACAGGATCGCTGCCCTGAACGCAGCCGAAGCACCGCTGGAGAGAAGAAGAAGAGTAATTTAATTCACGTTTTTATTTCCAACAGCTGACAAACACAAACAGAAGTGAAACTGTAACTGGTATTTTCTGTTTCGGCTGGGAGAAAACAAGCATGAGAGCTGGACGACAGCTGATGTCAGCCGAAGAAGTCATAACTGAGTTGATAAAGTTAAATGAACAGAACGTTAGCGTGCTGGCATTGGCTTAAAACCAAAAACAAGAAACAGTTAGCTAAAAGTAGCAAAAAGCTAAACGTTACAAAGGCTTGCTAAAAATAAAAATAGCTAAATGCTAACTAAAACTCTTAAGTTGCTAAATGGTAGCTATAAGTGGGCAAAGGATAGATAAAAGTAACAAAACAACAGCTATGAGCTAAATGAAGCAAACACAAGATAAAAAAAACAAAAGTAGGAAGAGGTTAGCTAAAAGTAGCTAAATGCTAAATGTTGCTAAATACTTGCTAAAGCCAAAGTATCAAAAGGCGTTTAAATGCTAAAAGCCACAAAAGACTTGCTAACAGTTTAAAATAGCCAAATGCTAGCTAAAAGCTAAATTTAGCTAAACAATAGTTAAAATAGCAAAATGCTAGCTAAAAGTAGGTATAGTTAAAAGCAGCAAAAACAGCTTTAAGCTAAAGTAGACACTACATAAAACAATAGATAAAAACAGAAGAAAAAGTTTAGCTAAAAGTAGCATAAAGCTCAATTTTGCAAAATGCTTTCTAAAAGCTAAAGGTAGCAAAATGATAACTTATACAAATATTATGGAAACGATAGCTATAAGCTAAATGTAAAAAAAGCACCATCTTACAGCTAAATGTTGCAAAATGCTAAATGCAAGCTGAAAGTATAGAAGTTATGCATAAAGATCAAAGTAACAAAATGTTAGCTAAAGGCACCAAAATGAAATATAAAAGTATTAAATGATAACGATCTAAAAATGAATTGAGCAAATTGCTAGGTAAAACAAAAATTTAACAAATAGCTAAAATCTACAACTTAAAATTCTTACTAAAAGTTGAAAAACACTAACAAAACATTAGCTAAAGTGGCCAAAATCTACATGTAGCAAAAGGCTATGAAGCTTGAAAAAAGCTAAAGGTTAGCTACAAATACCAAAAGCCTTACTGAAAGCTAAAATTAGACAAATGCTAGCTAAAGATTAGGCAGCAAAAGGCCATCTGCTGAAGCACCATAAAAGAAGCTAAAAGTAGCTAAATGTTAGCTGAAAGCTAGAAGTCCAGGAGGTAGACAGTAGAAGATGAACAGAATCTGATCAGTGAAAACTATTTTGAAGGATTTGAAAACAATCAAAGTGTTTTTATGATGAAAAGTTCATATTTTGAAAAATGTTCAAGTAAAACAATAAACGTTACGGCGCTCTTCTCCTGAATGAGCCGAAGGTTTCGATTTAGTTTCTGACACCTGGTTTCTCTGTCTACAGTCTGCGATTCCAGTCCAGGCCAGACGATTCTCCCAGAACTTTCCCACAAGTAAGAGCTTCTCTCCGGTGTTTTCCTCAAACGACTCGACGTCTTAACCTCGTTAGACTCGGAGGACACGGTGTTCCGCCGAGCGGCGCGGTGAACAACGGGTCCCGTTGTCTCCAGGTTCTGACTCATGGAGACAAACTAAGAACAGTTTAAATCAAACCGGACTCCGGCCGGAACAGCTAGACTAACTGTTCTCAGACATAAAACCAGAATGACTCTCAGATGGTTCTCGGAGGAACACGGGAGGTTTTCATCGAGCAGGATCTCAGCGTTCAGCTCCTAAATCATCAAAATCTCTTCTTCGTTGTTCCTGTGATCGCTTCACAAACTTTATCCTCCCTGACCGTAAACCTCCAAGAACCTTCAAGTCTGTTCTGGACTTAACGTCAGACTAGATCTCAAACTAATCTGTTGGATTAACTGTCCTCCTTTCCAGCAGAATGTTTGGGGTCCAAACACAGAACCATCCATTAAGAATATGAAACTACTGGTCACTTTCACCAGATTTATTAACTTTAAACTTGTTTTTTTAAACAATTCTGCTTCTGAATTTAACACCTGACTGCCTGGAGGGGCTCCCTGGTTTTTGTTTTTTAGTTTTTAGGAGGCCCCAAAACATCATTCATGGTCTAGAATACAATTTTGCCCCCACAATGCCGTCCTTTTCCGAAACCGTTATTTGGAAACGCGGCTCGCTAGTCGCAACATTTAGAGTTCAGTGAGACTGAAACTTTAGTTTTGTTTGTTTTTTTTACAAGGGAAGATACACAAAAGTTAAACTCTCAGAGAGTCTCTCAGCAGGATTAGGGTCAGTGTGTGGCTCATGTGGGCGGAGCTTATCAAACACATATCAGAAGGCATTTCTGTGAATTTGTGGCACTCTTGGAGTTCCATACCCGGGTACATTTGGATCCCCTGACCTGCAGAGCTTTTCCACACTGCTGTTTTTTTTTTTGTTTTGTTTTTTTCATTTATTCATTCCTTTAAAAGAAACAAAAGAAACAAATTCATTAAAAAAAAAAAAAAAAACATTGAATGAAAAGGGTACAGAAAGAATAAGAAAATTATTATATCTGCTCCTTATAAAAAAATAAATAAATACAATAACTACAAACAAACAACTTAGGATTGAACAATGTCCAAAGTGAACATAAAAATTAATTCATTCAACCTTTATTTAAACAGAAAAGTCACATTGAGCCTCGAAGACTCATTTACAAATGAGATCTGCTGGACAGACAACAAAGTGGTGAAAAATTACACATAGGGTTTGGAAACAAAAAAAATTCCTAACACATCTTTGACCTCTGTTTACCATACTTACCATACTTTCCTAAAAATTTTAACTTAATCATCTTTTTATACATGTAAAATGTTTTAAAATATTTTATGGTGATATCAAGACAACTCCACAATCCTGTTCTTTGAATTACAACTCAGCTCCTTCAGACTAATTCTAAATGGAGGTTTTACAAACATTTCCAATCCCTTCGGGTTATAATGACCTTCTTTTTAACCAAATTTTAATTTAATATTTGGGGGTAATATTTTTATGAGCGTTATACATGACTAGTAAAATACTATATTCAACCAAATCATAAAATTTTAATAATTTCAACTGATGAAATAATATATTTGTTGAGTGACAACAGCACGTCCTACTAATAATTCTTATAGCTCTTTTTTTGTAAAATAAAAACAAGGCTTGTAATTGTTTTGCATGCTTTCCGCCAAACTTCAATACAGTAGATTAAATATGGAACAGTCATTACATTGTACAATTTATACAAAGCTTTGTCATTCAAAAACTATTTTACGTTATACAGTAATGCAGTTTATTTAGGTATTTTATTCTTAAGTAATTTACATGAGATTTCCATGTCAGCTTCTCATCAATAACTACACCCAAAAAATTGTTTTCATTAACTCTATGAATGTCATTACTGTCTATTTCAAATCAGACTTTGATAATTTTCTATTACAAAATATCATAGTTTTTTATTCCAAGTTTAATGGTAACTAATTAAGTTGGAACCAAGTTTGTATTTTTAAAAAATGTATCATCTGCAAATAAAACACACTTCAAACGCCCTGACACATCAACCAGATCATTCACATACAAAATAAACAACTGGTCCCAACACAGAGCCCTGAGGAACTCCACGTTCTTTAACACAAAATTCAGATCTTACATCGTTTACCTGTACAAATTGTTTCCTATTATTCAAATAACTGGATACCCTCTGTCGTGCTAATCCTCTAATGCCACATTTATTCAGTTTTTCAAGAACAGTGTGATCAATAGTGTCAAAGTCCTTTTTTAAAATCAACAAAAACACTAACACGTTACTGTTATTGATCAACAGCCGTTGTTTCTTCTATTAGTTCCATGAGAGCCACTGATGTTGAATTATTTATATGTACCCATATTTAAAATATTCTGTTTATCTATAAATCGATCTAATCTGGTTAGATTAGATTGATCTTTTGAAACATTCGTGCTCCACTTTGCTGAAGCTGCTTTAGACGAGATCTTTTCTGTTGTAGACCAGCTTCTAGTGTTTGGACCTGGATGTCTGAACCAACACGGTTCAGTTCTAACACAGGTACCGTTACACCTGTTAGGACTGGGGCAGCTGTTTTTTGAGTCTGGAGTTTCAACAGTTTCGGTTTTGACCTAAAACTCCAGCTGTTTGTTTTCAGACCAGGTGGACCCGTTTGGCAGGAACACGTTCTACCGGGGCTCCCTGACCCAAAGGAACCCGGCGGCAAAGCCCAAAGCCCGAGCTGCCTGTGCGGTACGACCCCGCTCTGGTGACGGGCGCCTCCGAAAGTTCACCTCCAACCAGGCTGACACCCGGGAGCAAAAACTGAATCTGAGATCGATCCAGGAAGTCAAATCTGGATTTTAGCATCTTCATTCAGTTTTTGTAGCGAGGGGACAGATTTTAGGGGGATTGTTTGATGAGACAGTATCTTACCTGCAGCAGAAACCCATCAGGCTAATCTCAGATTGGAGGATCAGTGGGATTTGTAATGACCCTGAAGAACTTTGGTGTCAGATCTTGAATTTGGAGATGAACTCTTGGTTCTCGGTTCTGATTGGGTTCACTGTGATTTTTTTTTTTCCACTTCAAACACTTTTCTGATTTCACCTGTTGCTCTCCTTCACCTGGGAGTCTTCAATCTGGGTTCATAATCGTGGACCGTAGACCCGCTCCCGTCTCTGATGTGCCCCTCCAGTTACAAACGGACCCGATCTGAGTCCAAAGTCTCTAACGGTCCTCCTGTGTTTGATTCTGCAGAAACCGGTCCTGACGCCGGGCTCATGAGGAGGAGGCTGAGCATCGTCTGACCTCGTTCAAGTCGCCTCGGATCCTCCAGAAGCTTCAAGAAGAAGACAATTAAATCACAGTTCTGTTGACAAACATCTAAACTCTGGACCGACCCGTCTGCAGAACTCCAGAACCAAAACGTTTAACGACTTTGTTGGGGAAATAGTTGTGACTTTTTTATGTTAAAGGAAAAAACTTTCTTTTAATTCAACTTTTATGAGGTTTTAATAAATTCTTTTTATTTATTCTAAAGCTTCTTTCTGTTGTTTGAGATGCTTTGGTTTAGATTTTCGCTTCGAACGTGTAAAAATAGTTTAAATTCTTGGAGAAACTCTGTCTGTTTCTAAAAACAAACCGATTAAATGTTTTTCTGTTGTTGTACGTTTTCTTCTTCTTATTTTTTTTTTGTACAGATTTCAACAGAAATGGTTCAGTTTGTGAGTTTTATTTAAAAACTGAACAGTTCTGAACAGTTCAGGTGGAATAAAACAAGCTGTGAGTGTGTTCACACCAGAACCGGAGCCGGCCCGGGTCAGGGCCCGGCTCTGCAGCAGGAGAACCGATTGAAGGAGCTTTCGTGTCTTGGCTTGACGAGCGGCGCCTCCTGCCACTCTGACAGAACCTCCTGCTGCCCCACGATGCACTCGTGGACCCTGTGGGCTGAACCAGAACCAGAACTCTGTCAGCAGAAACTGGACCTGCCAGCAGCTCAGATCTGTAGCTTTCTGCTGCCCCCTGGTGGAGCAGGAGATTACAGCAGCGTGTGTTTTATTTATTTATTTTGTTTGTTTGTTGTGGACTCACCCACGTCCAGCAGCAGCTGGTTGATCTGGTCTCCTGACAGAGCTGACGTCTCTGTGAAGGACAGGCCGTGCTCTTCGGCTACATGCTGTCCCTCCTAAACACAAAATGAAAACGTTCAATTATTGTTTACGATAAACATTGTTTACACTCATTGTTTACATGTTTGTTTCTCGGTTCACATATTTTAAATCTATTTTAATGAACCCGTTTAAACATCAAAACTCTCGGCTCATCCAGCTGATGGCTGTAACATGAAGCTAGCCTTTTGCTGTTCTTAGCTTTAAGCTAACCATTTTTGTCTTTAGCGTGTAGCTAGCCTTTTGCTGCTTGCAGTTTTAGCTAATATTTAACTGTTCTTAGCTTTCAGCTAACTATTACTGTTGTTAGCTTTTTGCCATCTTTAGCTTTATTCTTTTTGCTACATTTAGCTTTTAGATAACTTTTTGCTGTTTTAGCTAACATTTGCCTCTTTTAGCTAAATTTAGCTTTAGATAATGTTTGCTTTTTTCACTTGGTGCTTTGTTTCTCAGCTTTTGCTACATTAAAGTTCTAGCAAGTCTTTTGCTATCTTTAGATTTAGCTAACCTTTGGCTGCATTCAGCTGTCAGCTAATCTTTTACTGCTTTTTGCTTTCAGCTAACTGTTGCTATTTTTTTTGGCTCTCTATTGTTTTGCTTCTTAGCTAGTGTTCAATGATTTCTGATTCTCTTCGGCTTCTTCGGCTCTCATTCATTTCACATTTCTCTGGAGCTTTAGCTGCTTGGTACCTGAGCCGAAACCTGCCGGTCCTGGTCCAGGTCCGCCTTGTTGCCCACCAGCCAGACCACGGTGGATCCGGGGACGTAGTGTTTCTGCAGCTCTCTGATCCAGAGCTGGGCTCTGAGGAAGGTTTCCTGCGGAGGATGGGACAGAACCAGTCCAGATCTGACCCCCTCGGTTCTGTTTCCAGACCCGGACCGCAAAGAACTTTGATGTTTACCCGTTTGCAGATGTCGTAGATTACGAGTGCAGCGTGCGCTGCTCGGTAGTACAGAGGGGTCACGCTGTGGTACTTCTCCTGACCCGCCGTGTCCCAGATTTCCAGACGGAACGTGACGTCACCTAAATGCAACATTCGGGTCAAATACGCACCTGAAAGCAGCAGAGAGGACACCGATCAGGTCCAGAGATCAGACAAAACGCCTCAACTGGAGACAGAACACCAGGTCTTAGTGGGTCTATGGGTGTCGCAGTCTGCACGGACCCAGGACCAGGTCTTTACCCTCATCAGAGTCCTCAAGGAAGCCCAGTCCGTTTAGTGGACTTGGAGTCTGGATTCCTCGAGGTACACTGTGGGGGGGTGCTCTGTGAGGATGGGGTTGGGGGTGCGTTGCTACGGGTCATTCAGTCCTGGCACAAGCGGTGCGAGAGTTTGGTTCCCTGTGCTTGCAGTAAGTCGGACCCCTTCAGGGTGGGAGCTGGACTCTGTTCTGCTCAGACCTTTTGTGGACAGAACGTCTTGGTGCAGCCAGGAGGAGGGAGTCTGGTTCTGCTGTTTGCAGTTGATGTGGTCCTGTTTGCTTCTCTGGAGCAGTTCACAGCTGGGCTGAGGATCAGAACCACCAGATCTGAGGCCCTAGTCCTCAGAGGGTATACTGGCCTCTCCGGGTCAGGGGTGAGCTTCTAACTCAGGTGGAGAAGTTCAAGTATCTTAGGGTTTGGTTCTCAGTCAATGGAGCGTCTGCAGTATTGTGGACTCTGTGCCGGTCCGTTGTGGTGAAGAGGCACTTGAGCTGCAAGGAGGAGCTCTGTTTACTGGTCTGTCCATGTTCCTACCCTCACCTGTGGCCCTGAACTCTGGATAGAGACTGAAAGAACCAGATCCTGGATCCAGGAGGTCTAAATGAGTTTTCTCTGCAAGGGTAGCTGGACTCTCCCTTACAGATAGGGTGAGAAGTTCAGTTCTCCAGGAGAGACTCTGAGTAGAACCTCTGCTCCTCCACATCCAGCTGAGGAGGTTCATCTGGTAAGGATGAACCCTGGACGCCTCCCTAAGGAGATGTTCTGGATATGTCCAGACCCCGGGTAGGACCCAAGACATGCTGGAGAGACTCTGTCTCTCAGCTGGTCTCCCAGCAGTGTCTCTGGACCTTCTCAGGCTGCTGCCCCGAGGCCCGACTCCTACAAACCATCGCCTTTTCCTCTGTTCTGGTTTTCTTTTGTTGTTGTTTTTTTTTTTAACCCGCGGGTCCAAATATTCAAGTTTTATGTTTAGGTTTGTCTGCAGAGATTAAATTTGACATTTTCAGAGATTAATTTTTAAATAATTTCCTCCAACTGCGGCTCCTGCCGAGTTCCTGTTGCTTTTACGACCTGTCGACCTTGACCTGTCGATGGTCAACATCAACTTGTCAATGGGCAACCTTGACCTGTCGATGGTCAATCTTGACCTGTCAACACTGACCTGTCGATGGTCAACCTTGACCTGTCAATGGGCAACCTTGACCTGTCAACATTGACCT
>JARVGQ010000309.1:6415435-6426277 GCA_031762355.1 Hypsolebias martinsi
GTCAACCTTGACCTGTCAATGGGCAACCTTGACCTGTCAACATTGACCTGTCAATGGGCAACCTTGACCTGTCAACATTGACCTGTCGATGGTCAACCTTGACCTGTCAATGGGCAACCTTGACCTGTCAACATTGACCTGTCAATGGGCAACCTTGACCTGTCAACATTGACCTGTCGATGGTCAACCTTGACCTGTCAATGGGCAACCTTGACCTGTCAACATTGACCTGTCAATGGGCAACCTTGACCTGTCAACACTGACCTGTCGATGGTCAACCTCAACCAGTCGATGGTCAACCTCAACCAGTCGATGGTCAACCTTGACCTGTCGATGGTCAACCTTGACCTGTTAGTGGTCAACCTTGACCTGTCATGGTCAACCTTGACCTGTCAACATTGACCTGTCGATGGTCAACCTTGACCTGTCAATGGGCAACTTCGACTTGCCGATGGTCAACCTCAACCAGTCGATGGTCAACCTCAATCAGTCGATGGTCAACCTTGACCTGTCGATGGTCAACCTTGACCTGTCAATGGTCAACCTCGACCTGTCAATGGTCAACCTTGACCTGTCGATGGTCAACCTTGACCTGTTGATGGTCAACCTTGACCTGTCAATGGGCAACTTCGACCTGCCGATGGTCAACCTTGACCTGTCAATGGTCAACCTTGACCTGTCAACATTGACCTGTCAATGGTCAACCTTGACCTGTCGATGGTCAACCTTGACCTGTCAACATTGACCTGTCAATGGTCAACATTGACCTGTCAATGGTCAACCTTGACCTGTCAACATTGACCTGTCAATGGTCAACCTTGACCTGTCAATGGTCAACCTTGACCTGTCGATGGTCCTGTCGACAGTCGACCACGACGAAGCAGTCCAGCAGGGTTTTCATTCCTCATACGGGTGTTGCTCAGTCAAAGCGTTTTAAGATTCGGTTCTGATAAGAACGGGTTCGATTGAATAAATCCTACATTATATAGGTTCAGTTGAGTCACTCACAGCCGACAGTCGGAGACGTGTTCCTGAACTGGTCTCTGCTGAACCTCAGTGCCAGGCTGGACTTCCCCACTCCGGAGCTCCCCAGAAGGACCATCTTCACCCTGAGGGTCCGAACGGGCCCGAGCCGGGCTCCGCCAGTGGTTTCTGCCATGAAGGCAAACAAAACAGGTGCAAAGGTTAGGTCCAACAGGATCCACAGGTTCTGATCCAGCAGGTTTGGACTCTAAATGAAAGTAAAACCTGAGTCTAGAGGAAAAAGTTCACTTCCTGGTTCAGAACCATAAACCTGTAGGATGGGTTGTGTTCATCAGATGGAGGGAACTTTCCTTTACAGTTCAACCCTCCTGCTGCCCTGGGGTCAAAATGACCCACAAGGCCTCGTTTGTGGCTCATTTTGAAAGTTTAATTAAAATCAGTCCTGTGGTTCATTAAATATTTTGCAAACAGACGAATAGTTCAATCGGTGTATGCAGGCTGTAATGTCGCCACTTGGCCACCAGGGAGCAGCAGTCTTCATCTCACGGCCTGGCTGTAGCCAAACATGAAAAATAAAAATAAAACTTTAACTTCAGCACGAGCCACAGATGTTCCGAGGTCAGCGGGGGTCGTGTGGACAGCTCGATGTTTGTGGGACATAATAAAACTGCTTCCTGCCTCTTTAAGACGCTCCGGACTGGGTTTTTGGTGCAAAGTGGTCATCATTATAAATAGCAGGTTGCCCCTGCGGGAGCTGCGGTTTCTGACCGAAACAGAATCCCTGAACGTCCCTGGAGTCCAATCAGCGCGATGCTGCGTTCACGTACAACATGGAAACTTCAACTGCTGGAGCCCAGAGTGCCCAAAACTCCAAACTCACCTGTTATCCAAAAGCAACTGCCTTGACAGATGAGACAATTCCTGTAAAAATAAAAATAAAATCTGACTTTTTCAGCGTTTAATTATAGACGGGCAACCGTGTACATGTCTGTGTTTGTGTGTCTGTTTGTTAGCAAAATATCTCCTGAAATACAACAAAAATGATAATGAAATTTATAAGAAGTAATCTTTGGATTAACATCTACAACTGATTAATTTTAGGAGTCATACCGATTCAAGATGGACGCCACACCTAACTTATCGAACTCACAAATGGCTAAAACTCAGTCAACTGTATTAGCATTAAGCTAAAACTTAGCATTAGACCTTTAGCATGCAAAAAGCGGGCGATATGCATTCCTAAAAGAAACGCTCAAATTTTATGAGGTCATCGCATGACGTCACTCCGTGTTTCACGTCCCACAGTTGCGTCACGAGCCCAGTTTTGTGGAACACTTCGCTAAAAAATCCGACAGCACTTGAAGGCACCACCGCAGCCTCTGAAGTTTGAATCCGTCCGCTCGAGTTTCTGTCGTCAGAACCGGGACTTTTCTAAATGTACGGTTCCGTTTAGGAACACTGGACTATTTTAATTTATATTTCCAGAACCAGAGGTTCGGTTCGTCGCTGTAGAAGCGGTTCGGTTGATTAATTTGATAAAAGTTTGAGAAACACCGGAAGCGGACATTAAAACAAAAAACGGATGCGTGACAACGACACATGAGGACTGACTGCAGCTGCTCGGTTCGGACCGTCGAACCCGCCGCTGCTGGACCCGAATTGTGAGCGTGTTAGACGGATTAAACCCAACAGAACCGAACCAAATGGGGACTCAGGGAACCGGACGGAAGAGATCCACCAAGAAGGAGCGGACCACGGCGGAGGAGGACGCTCTGAACCTCATCGCCAGAGAGGTGAGTGTCTGCGGCCGAACCGAGCCGAGTGTTTCCGAAGGTTCTGTTCTGGGAGGCGCTGAAGGTTCGGTGTGTGAACTCACCTGTAAGGAGACCGAACGACGGGTCCAAATGAGACCAGGTACACCGGGAATCATGAGAGAATAATCATGTAGAGGAAACAAGAGCTAAAACTGGGTTAAATTAGCTAAAATGAGCTGAACAGTAGCTAAAATGGGCTGAACAGTAGCTAAGCAGGACTGAACAGTAGCTAAAATGGGCTGAACATTATTAGCTAAGTGAGGCTGAGCAGTAGCTGAAATGGGCTGAACAGTAGCTAAGCAGGGCTGAACTGTAGCTAAAATGGGCTGAACAGCTAAAAAAGGCTGAACAGTAGCTAAAATTAGCTGAACAGTAGATAAAATGGGCTGATCATTAGCGAAGTGGGGCTGAACAGTAGCTAAGCAGGACGGAACAGTAGCTAAAATGGGCTGAACAGTAGCTAAAATGGGTTGAACAACTAAAATGGGCTGAACAATAGCTAAAATGAGCTGAACAGTAGCTAAGCGGGACTGAACAGTAGCTAAGCGGGACTGAACAGTAGCGAAAATGGGCTGAACAGCTAAAAAGACTGAACAGTAGCTAAAAGGCTGAATAGTAGCTAAAAGGGGATGAACACTAGCTGAAAGGAGGTCAACACCAGCTGAAAGGAAGTGAACACCAGCTGAAAGAAAGTGAACACTAGCTGAGAGGAGGTCAACACCAGCTGAAAGGAAGTCAACACCAGCTGAAAGGAAGTCAACACCAGCTGAAAGGTGGTCAGCACCAGCTGAAAGGAAGTGAACATTAGCTGAGAGGAGGTCAACACCAGCTGAAAGGAAGTGAACACCAGCTGAAAGGTGGTCAGCACCAGCTGAAAGGAGCAAAATACCGGTTAAACAGCTGCACTTTAGCTAAAATGAGCAGTGACTAAGGAGCTGAACACTAGGTCAGAGGAGCTGAATTCTAGTAATAGTTAATGAAAACATTAGCTAATAACAAAACTCTATTTAAAAGTAGCAAAATGCATCAAAAGGCTACATTTTGAGCTTAAACCCTCAAAATGTATCTAGGAGTTGAAAGTGGCAAAGGCTAAAACCAGCAAAAAGTTAGTTAAAAGCTAAAAGTAGCAAAGTGCTAGCTGAATTCTGAAGTAGTCAAAGTGTAGCTATAAGGAGTGAAATGTTAGCTGAAGACAGCACATAAGTAAAAGCTTAAAGTAGCAAAAGGCTAGTTAAATATATAACACAATGACAAAAGCTAAAATGTAGTTAAAAGCTAAATGTAGCTCATTCATTCAACCTTTATTTAAACAGGTTAATCCCATTGAGCCTCGGAGACTCATTTACAAGAGAGACCTGATTTCACCAAAGAAAGATGACAACTGTGGACAACAGACAATAAAAGGGGCATACACATTTTTTTATTTTTTACAAATTAAAATAAAATGGCAACCAAAAGGACATTCAAAAGGAAAAAGTAGCAAAAAAAACAACAACAACAACATAAAAACAGCTAGATTATACGGTGATGTAGAAAAGTAAAAACAGGAACTTAGCTGTTTGAAGTCACTTGTAGAGGTCAAGAGGTCAAGGTCGAGAGCTTCAGATCTTTTTGCAAGTGATTCCAGGAAACAGGAGCCGAGCAGGAGAAGGCCCTTTTGCCTAATATGGTAAAAATGTAAAATATGTAAAACTCTAAAAAATTAAAATATGGTGCGGCGCAACTGGTAAAGCTGCTGCCTCTCAGCGAGAAGGTTGCTGGTTCAAATCCCAGTCCGGGGGCCTTTCTGGGTGGAGTTGGCATGTTCTCTACGTGCATGTGTGGGTTTTCTCCAGGTACTCCTGTTTCCTCCCACAGACCAAAAACATGCATGTTAGGCTGATTGGTGACTCTAAATTGTCTCTATGTGTCCCTGTGATGGACTGGAGACCTGTCCAGGTGTCCCCCACTTCTCGCACAGTGACTGCTGGACATGGGCATCAGTGACCCCCCATGACCCAAAATGGAAGAAGATGATGGATGGATGTGGTAGAAGAGTTTTCTTGAACACATCTGGTGATGGTGTTTTAACATTTAGCTGTCAAGGATGACAGCTGATGTGCAGTCCTTGTTGGCTGTTAGCTTGTTAGCCTGTTAGCTTGTTAGCCTGTTAGCCGTCCCTGATGCCACACGGAGCATCAAACATATAAAAAGGTGATGTCATAACGTTCTGTCCATCCAGTCCTGCCCTGGACCTCATCTGAAGGTGTGGACCTCAGCTGAAGATGACGTGGACCTAGACGGTCTGTGTCTTTAAGCTGCAGCAGCAGAGAGGTGAAGTCCCTCTGCGGTTCTGCTTGGGTCGGACCGGTCGGTATGTTCGCCTGTTCTGCTGAAGAGTTCTAAAAATAGACGCTGCTGAGAGATCAGCTGTTGCAGCGATCCAGTTTTAGACCTGGTCCTGGTGGTTTTGGTGGGGGTGGGGTTGCTTTGGAGTCACCTCCTGTTTCCACTGATGTAAACCCAGCTGCCAGAACCAGAACCTGATGTAAACCCAGCTGCCAGAACCAGAACCTGATTTGTGTCCAATCTTTAACTGTTCTTCTGATGTCGAGATGTTGCTTCAATATTTACACATTTTCGTTCCTCGTGGTCTAATTTGAGATGTGAGCCAGTCCTTCCTGCAGCAACACCCCCACCCACATCATGATGCTGCCACCCCCGTGCTTCACCGTTGAGAACGTTCAAGCAAAAGAAGCTGAGAACTTGTTTACTGATTCTTGTATTAAAAGCTTTGTGTGACAAATGCTATTCTAAAGAGCTCAAACCACAGTGAGCGTTTGCCATTTTGAGAACCGAAAAGCAGAAATGAGAGACAGCCCATGTCACATCAAGGGGCCTCCCTCCCAGTTTTTTAAGAGACACACTGCTCACTATCCATACTTCAGTACAAACTGTCTTATACTGTTATCCAGTGGTCAAAAAAGGTATTACACACAAAAATTAACCAACTTAAATTTGACAATAATTACTAATTATTGTGAAATTTCAAACAATATTATCATTTATCGCAATTATTTCTGAGACAATTAATCACCCAGCAAAATTAGTTTTCGTGACAGGCCTATGGGTTGCTATCAGTTCTTCCATTTATTCATGAATGAATGGATAAAGTTGTTTACATAGAATGCTATGGTTATTTGCAAGCACAAATCTGCAATTAACACTGCAGGCAGAAGGGGCTCAAATACATTACCTTACCCTCCCCCAACTTGTGGTACTATATTGGATACATATCTAATGTTTTTCAAAGGGACCTCAGTCTGAATGGCCATGTCACATTTCATCCAATTTTTACGTCAGTGAGGTATGGATATTTTTTCAGTCTTCATTTATACAGGTTAATCTCATTGTGCCTCGAGGACTCATTTACAAGCGAGACCTGTTTTACACAAAGAATACAGATGAGGTACAGACAACAATGGACAATACTATAAATGTACATAAAAATGAAAAGTAAATTAAATAAATTATATAAAATCTAAACAAAAACAGCAACATTGTGAAGCAATGTAAAATATTAAAACAGGAACAGGGTTGCATTGGGTTTTTGCTGTGGACTTAACAGTTTTTTTAAAATTCCTTGGAGTGGTCAAAGTTGACAACTTCAGATCTTTTTGCAAAGTGTTCCAGGTTATAGGAGCGGAGGAAGAGAAGGTCCTTTGGCCAAGTTCAGTCCACACTTAGGGGACACTGCAGGTAATGATGTCTTGAGAGCGCACGCTGTAGCTGCACTCATAAAGTGACATGTAGGAGGAGATGTAAGAAGGCAAACGACCAAGAAGTGACTTAAAGATGAAAATGTACCACTGTGAGAGTCTGCATGAAGTTAATGATGACCAATTGACCAATGAATACAAAGTGCAATGATGGGTACAGGTGAGATATGCGACAGATGAAACAAAGTACAGTATTAATAATAATGATACCATATCAGCGTCATGCAGTTTAAAGCTCGGAGAACCGCACATCAGTCAGATGATATATGAATTCTTAGCAGCTTGGAGTAAATAAGAAATAGCATTTGCATCTTTGCAGTTGGCGTTGAGTAGCGAACTTCACTTAAAAATAGAGCCCGACCAATATATTGGTAGGGCAGACAATTTAGGCCAGTATAGATATTCGGGGTCCTATCGGTATCGGTGACAACTGTCCCATTATGTGCCAAAGCACTTCTAATTTTCACCCCTATTTATTATTACCTATTACCTATGTATTATCACCCAGCACTCTTTTTCTTAGTGAATTAATCCATTCCACTTGTTAAATAGGAAAATACTCAAACCACTAAAAGTCTGCTCCGGGTTTTCCTGGATACATCCAACTCACCACACCACATGTAGTGTTTCCTCTAGGTCACCTGACAGGGCAGAGTGGGAAGGGGAGACCAGTTGTTGACCGAGGTGGGGTGGGAGTGATGCGTGAGAGAAGTGGAGCGTTACGTCTGTAGCAATGTAGCTAGCACATCTGTATTGTGCACCGCTAGCTTAGCGGTACTTTAGTGCCATCAGTTGTCAAGGGGATTAGGATGCATAAGAGAAGCGGAGCGTGCTCTATTCACACAAGGAGAGCTGTTGGTCAGGCTATTTGTTGTGCCATGCTCTCTAAAATAGTTGTTGAATCAAGTGTTTACTTATGTAAGTTAACAACTGTTAAAATACACCAAAATATAGGAAATGGCATCTACTTTATTCTAAATTTTCTGGGGGAGGACTCCCAGACCCCCAACATACAAATGCTTCAGACACCAACGATAAGAGCATATAGGCAGGGGTAACAGCACACAATGACCTGAAATCTTCCTTTAGTTAAATATCGTTACTTTATTCATTTAAATACTTTCTAAAGCATGTCTATTCCCATTACTTGGGTGTTCTAATGCATGTAAAATGGGAGCTTGTACGTAAATTTTGGTTAGCTGTATACAGGTGGTCCTCGGTATCTGACCGGCTCGGTTCCCGGCATTTCACATTTACGACCCGCATCATAATTAATAATTAATAATAAGTAAAAAAATAAATAAATAAATAAATAAATAAACTTTTTTTTTTTTTAACGTACTTTTTTCATGTGTATAGCACATTGTTGCAGCTGTGGTTGTTTTAAATGGCTTTATAAATAACGTATTATTAGTATTATTACATTTTTTTTATTATTTTTTAGCCGATTTAGCCAATTTGCGGCAGTTTCCGTCAGTGCTCCGGCTGCCACAGCTAGCTTCGGACCGTCCATGTCCGATCAGAGGTTACTTCGCGCGGACAAATGAGCTGGAGCTGAACGGCTGTTTTGCGGAGGGATGGGTGGATGAAGGAACAGACGCTGTAGACCGGTTGAAGTAGCAGACAGCTTAGCGTGACCGGAAGATGACACCGAGCTGCCGCATGGGCTAATGCTAATGCTAGCCCCACCGGACACAACAGGACCCGATGAGGCCATCTACGGCCGGGAGCTCGCGTCAATGTCCGCCTGGAAGCCTAAGATGTCGGATGGACACGGGATAACATGTTAAATGGCGGACAAACAGCTCTAGCAGCCTTTGTTTTGGATGGTCTAACGCTAATGGATGGAGCTAATAGCGGGCCTAACGCTAATGAGTGGAGCTAATAGCGGAGCTAAGCCCCCCACCGGACACACGGATGCCACGGGCGGCGGAGACCAGTTAGGGGAAGATGTTGTCGAGTGAAAGGTGTTGTTAGCTGCAGCCTTAGCAGCTCTCTTTGTTCGGTGGAGGTACTAACGGGCACAGCTAATAGGGGAGCTAACGCTAACGAGCAGAGCTAATAGTGGAGCTAAGCCCCCACCGGACACACGGACGCCACGGGCAGCAGAGACAAGTTGGGGGAAGTTGTTTTCGAGTAAAAGGCATTGTTAGCTGCAGCCTTAGCAGCTCTATTTGTTACGGTGGAGGTACTAACGGGCACAGCTAATGGGGGAGCTAACACTAACGAGCGCAGCTAATGGCAGAGCTAACGCTAACAGGTGCAGCTTGTTTTGGATGGACACCACGGATAAACGGCTTTCAGTAAGTTGTTGACTCTTTTTCTGGCTCCAAATGTATGGCATTAATATGCTAACAGTCCTTCCTGTAAACCGTTTGGACTGCGTGAAGCTACAGAGCTCGGACGTGCAACGAGCTAACATGTTAAAAGACGGACAGGCTTGACCAGCTCAAAGTAAGAAATTAATATTTTTTATTTATCAATAAAAATATTTTATTCATCAAAATGTACAGTACTGTACATGTATGTGTTTTTTGATAATTATGTAGGGTACTGTGTTATGATAGGCGAAGTGCTTGGTAACCGTACAGTGCCGTACATGTACGTATATAAGTGTCGGCTCGTGGGGTGTCCGACTTACGGCAAAATCGGGTTACGAACGATGCGTAGGAACGGATCTCGTTCATAACGCGAGGACTACCTGTATAAGGACAATGCTCTACGTAAATCAGGTAATAGATTATTGCTGGCAACAACACTGTTCACACAGTATATGTACCTTTTTCATATTTATTTACCTGATTTATTTATTTATTTATTTATTTTACATAGTGAGCATTTCACTGATTATACGAACTGTTTGAATTTGGAAAGATTTTGCCAGATGCTAAAAAAGAGGGGTGGGGGGAATATTAGGTAGTAAAAGGGAGAATAAATAAATCACCCAACTCTGGATTGTGATTTACAAACTAGCATTTAAGTAAACAAATCAGTCAAACTCTCGCCTCTTTTGGGAAGGTGAATAAAAAATGCTTTAAGTTTACAATCTAATGTGATTGTTTTTAAATACAAAAGTCTGAAAACAAGCACCTTTATGACTCACTTTAAATTTATAATAGGTTCTAAACACTTTTCATTTCACTTTTATATTATAGAAATAATTCTTTGTGATTTTAAAATTTATGAAAGCATCAGTATTGAATACCACCATGATGGTTGCTCTTGTTCCATTCATTCTCTTGCTGAAGAGGCTTCTGGTTGTTTTGATATCACTGGAACACTTTTTTCAGCCTTGATTTGAAAAAAGGAAAAAAAAGTGTAAACTTATGGAACTAGCTCAATAAATCTGCTGGTGACTTTTTTCTTTAGATAACGTTTGTGATCAATTCTGTTTGGGTTCTTTCAAAATATATCAGCACAAGTAATTATGTGTCTGGATTGATTGTTGGAGTAGAAAAACACAACAAAAAGACAAGATTCTCCTGAGAAGCACAGAGCAGAACATGAGTTAAGTGATTTTCTTTCAGAACTAATTCCCCACATTTTACAGCTTTACTGAAGACAAACTTAAAAACAGCACTTCATAAATAAAAGTAAAATGAATTGTGCTTATTTGCTGTATGGAAAGTCCAATCTTTGACCCTAGACAAATTACATCTTACAAATAAAGTTGCAATGTGACAGTTTTCAGTGATCAAGTCAAAGCAGCATGAGTTTAATGCTGCAAAGGCAAAAGCTAATGGACAGGAAGGGAATTGTGTAAAGACAAATCTATACTTCATGCAAATTGAAGCATGATATATTTTTCATATTCCATTTACATTATGTATCCTGTGGGCTTAAAAACAAATCACATAAAACTATTTTTACAGCGTAAGAAAGTCAGAAGCAATAAACAAAAATAAAATGCGTATACATTTATGGCACCGATGACGACCCCTGCAACCCAAAAAGGAAGCAGTGGGTAGAGATGATGGATGGATGAATATTCATTTATGTGGTGAACCTCTACTCATTGCTGTCACTGATGGTCAACCCATCTCTACCTGTTGACATTGTAAATAAACAAAAACAGACCAGGATGTTGATTGGGGTGTACAGTATTTGATTTTCTACATCTGTCTTATAATCTGTCTGTTTTAGCAATTTTTGACACCTTTGCTTTAACTTGTTTAAAACAATAAAAATCTGTATTTCTCTCTTATGATCGTCTATTGTTGATTGTCCAAGGAAAATCTATTGCTGTATTGTTGCTGTTGTCATCATCCTTAGTTTGTAGCCAGGTC
>JARVGQ010000309.1:6540525-6552466 GCA_031762355.1 Hypsolebias martinsi
TGTCTAATAAAGTGGAAAAATCTATAAATACATCGCTTCGCCGTATACATCACATCTATTATGTGTCGCCGCTGACGACCCGGAAACATGGGGTGAACCTGGAAATGTGGGCCGGTGTTGTGCCAAAAACTGATTGGCTGCCAAATGGCAGCAGCAGGGGTGTGCACGGGAGGACTTTAACAAGAATTTAAGTAGATTTACACCTAAAAACAATTATTTGTTTGCTCGAAATAATAGCAAATGTGTGTCTCAGTTTAACTTTTGCTTAATAAATGCACTTTAATGGTCAAATCAGCTTAATTTCGCTGGGGCGGCGCAGCAAAATTAAGCTGATTTGATGGTTGCTCCAGGCAGACGACGGTGGCAGTTTACGGCAAGCCGATTGTGTCATTAATAGCCACTTTTACCTATTACATGATACAACGGCATGCCATACTGCTCAACTGCCATCTAGTGGCTGAAAATGGTAGTGTTCAATATTTTCAGTCAGAATGAATGAAAACGGTCGTATCTCAGCCAGAAATTGGTTTAGAAACATGGGAAAAAATCCATAAATACTTCACTTTGGCATATAAGTCGTAGGGCATGTAAATTATGCAAAAACCATGACTTATAGGCTGGAAAAGACGATAATGAACAAAAATATAAATGCAACACTTTGCTCACGTTTCCCACTGAACTCAAAGATCAAAGACTTTGTACGAACACAAAAAGCCTTTGTCTCTCAAATATTGTTCACAAATTTGTGTAAGTCTGTGTTAGTGAGCACTTCTCCTTTGCCGAGACAATCCATCCACCTCCCAGGTGTGGCATATCAAGATGCTGATTATACAGCAGGATTACTGCACAGGTGTGCCTTAGGCTGACCACAACAAAAGGCCGCTGTAAAATAGGCAGTTTTATCACACAGAACGCCACAAATGTCACAAGTTTTGAGGGAAAGTTTTGCTTTCAAATTGTTATATTGCTTATATGTAGTTACTTCAAATGATTGGAGTGGCTCTGTGGTCATCCCCTGGCTCCGCCATTGTGCCCTGAGGTGGATAAACTCGCTCTCTGCGCTCACCAGTTCTGTCACTGTGCCGCCTCACACAAGCAAAAAATAAAAAATCACCTCTATTCAAAAGCTACAAACATCACAGTTTGACTCCCTCAGCGAGAGCATATTTATGTAGCACCAGTTCACAACAAAAGTCGTCTCAGGACAAAAGCATGCATTAGAAAATATACTGTAATTCCCATTTTTTTAGTTGACTCCACGAAAACACCAACGATGTGACAGTTTTACAGACAAAAAACAGATTTTAGCTCCAATGTTGTGATTTTCAAAGAGCTGAGTCCATTTTGAGAACTTTGAGGTCGGCGATGGTGCGGACTCGTCAGGTCTCAGAACGAGGACATGACCTTAACTGCAGGGCTTCCTTTTGTCTCAGGTGGTGGACGAATCCCGTCAAAGCAACCCTCCTGTGATGCCCCGCCCCTCCAGCACCTTCAGCGGTTCCAGTCGAAGTCCGTACCATGATGTGGTTCCTGTCGGTAAGCCCACCGGCGGCAGGTTGGGTCATGAAGGCTCAGAAAACACTTTTTTTATGTTGTTCTCCCCTCCCCTTCAGCCTACAATGACAAGATTGTGGCGTTTCTACGGCAACCCAACATTTTCGAGATCCTGCAGGAAAGGCAGCCCGAGCTCGCCAGGAACCACTCACTCAAGTGCGTCTCTTCTTCTTCTTGTGTTTTAATGTTTCTGTTTTAACCTTCACCTCCAGTGCCTCATCATCATCAGCTAGCAGCACTTACCCTTAACCCTGTTGAGCCTCTGACAAGTGTGTGTGCGTGTGTGTGTAGGGATAAGGTGCAGTTCATTCGCAGTGAGGGGGTCAACGGCCTGGCTCGCCTCTCCAGTGACGCAGACCTCGTCATGCTGCTCAGGTGAGTCCTGCAGGTGGCGACAGGAACACCTGTTGTGTCAGATTGATGCTTTTTGTTGCTTTTTTCAGCTGGCACACATGAATGTAAGAGTTGTGTAGTGTTAATGTGCAGAGTCATGTTGTGTCCATGTAACAGGTTGCCATAACTTAAAGTCTAAATAAAAGTTAGGCTGTGAGCAATACACACATTAGTTTGTTTTTTTTTAAAACATCATTACAACTTAATGTGATAATTCAGGTGTTTTGATGTGGGGGTTTCCTTGAAAAGGTTATAAACGATTATGGTCTTACCTGTTCTAGATCATTCTTTGATTGACTTCAGTTTGGAGATAAAGTTTTATTCTGGCCAGATGGACAGGCTAATTGTTAATTCAAGGCAAAAGTTAACTAATCTGAGATCATGGTTAATCCAAGAAAATGGCTAATCCAAGCTAATAGTTAATTCAAGCTATTGTTTATTGTAAGATAATGGTTAACCTAAGGAAAGTGGCTAATTCAAGAGTAAATGGATGATTCAAGCTAATAACTGATCTGAGCCAATGGCTAAATTTAGCTACTGGCTACTCTGAGCTAATGGGTAATCAAAACTAATGCTAATCTAAGCTAATTGCCAAATTTAGCTAATGGCTAATCAAAACTAATGCTTATCTAAGCTAAAGGCTAAATTTAGCTAATGGCTACTCCAAGCTAATGGCTAATTGAAACGGTTAGCTAATGGCCTAATTTAGCTAATGGCAACTTCGAGCTAATGGCTAATCTTAGAAATTGGATAACAAGCTAAAAGCTCATTCAGACTAGTTACACTAAAGTAATAGTTAATCTGAGGAAAAAATGGCTAATTCAAGATAATTAATGATCTGAGCTAATGGCTAATATGAGATAATGATTAATCCAAGCTAATGACTAAGTAGAGAAAAGGGCTGGATTTATGACTAATCTGAGATGATCAATCTGAGCTCATGGTTAATCTTCACTGATGGCTAGTCTGGACAAATGGCTAATCTTAATTAATGGCTAATTCCAAAGTGAATCAAAACAACTACAATTTTAAAAGTTTTTAAGGTTTTATGGTGGTTTATATAAATACTATTATTTCAAATTGTTATATTGTCAATAATTTCTCAATGGGAATAAAAAATGTTCACGGGCTGCTTTAGATTTCCTTCAAGTAACTGTTGTTTCTAACAAATTGCTCTACAAATAGCTACAACTTCTACGTGAATATAGTTTAACACCAAGCTGTAAAGGTGTAAAGTTTATTAAAAAAAATAGCATTTGCCTGAACCGCTCTGAACTTTTAGAGATTTTAGTTATTTTAAGGTGGAAGTAATCCACTTCAGTGGAGGTCCTATAGCTGTCTGTAGGTCTGCTTAGAATTAAACTTTATTTCTCCAAACTGAGATGTTTCAAAGAGCTATAAACACAACGTGGCCATACGCTCCTCCAACCGAACCCCACTTTAGAATAATATACCATCACTTCAGTAAATGTTTTTGAAATGCAACTTTTTTTGTTGGCAGTGAATATTTTTCAGTCGCCATGAAAAAGCAGAACGATGGTTAATCTGATGGATTAATAATGAAAAGGAGAACTATATGGTTAATGTGATGTTTTAATAAATGTTAAATACTGGTAATTCATCTGCTGCTAACTTGGTGTGGTTTAAACATGATATGCTTCTTGTAGCTGTTTTGGGGGGTTGCCAATTAAGGCAATACCTATTATTATCCACCTGACTTAGTGTTTCTTAACTTTACATCTTACTCTTCTGTCAACTTTAATGCGGCCTGAACAGCAACGTATCCCCCACAAATGTTATATCAAAACGGTCGTGATGTGGGCTATTACTTTTATTGGTGTTTTGAATGACCATGGCAATGTAATTTGCAAGCAAAGAAGCCATTTTTCTAATTCAGAATGCCTGACAGAACTCAACAGCTTCTAACTTGCTGTAACTCAGTCATTCTTTTAGATATTAAACTGAAAGTTGCTCTGGTCGTAGCTGAGAGCAAGTTTTCATACAATCCTAATGCAAATCAAAATACCAAGATGGCCGCCTGAGCTAAAAAGGAAAAAGACTATAAATCAGCTCATACTGAGCTAAAACTTTGTGGGGTGATAGCTGAGAATGTTTCCTTTCACATATTGGATTCAGATCAAAAATCCAAGATGGCTGCCTTAGCTAAAAGAGAAACAATATGATAACTCAGCCATTTTTAGATCTATTCAGCTGACATTTGGTGTTGTGGTGGCTGAGAGCAAAACCAAACACTTAGCACCGTCAAATCAAAAAACTGAATTGGCAGCAACGTGGCAGTCCCCGTCAAATTTTCTCTAGAAAGGAGCTCCAGCAAACTGGTTTTCTAATATGGAGTGTGCTGTTTGTGGGAATCAGTTTGTTTGGCAGCTCTTCAGATTGAAGAAGTCCTTTGGATGAAGGACGAAACGTCTCAGCAACAAAAGAAACCGTCCAGAGGACCTGACTGAACATTGTTGGATTTTTACCTGGATTATTGAGCATGAACTTTGGTGTTTCTCCAGGAACTTTCTAGTTTTTAAAATTTGTCCTAATTTCCATCACATTTAGCTTCAATCTGGGCAGTTTAATTAATAAAGAAGTGTTCAGTGCATTTCCAGTTTACTTTCTGTTTGACAAAACCCAAATCTTTTGAAAAAGTAATGTTTAACTGGAGCAGCTTTTAGAAGACAGGTCCAGCCAAAATGTGGGACGAAAGATGAGTGATTAAAAACGTTGTCTTGTCTCACATGAGGAGGTCTCGTCACCTAATTTTTCACAGTTCTTGAGATTGACGTCTTTCTGTGATTTTTCTCTTTCTATATCTGCTTGTCTCTGACTTTGTTTACCTTCATCTCTTGTCTTCAGCCTTTTTGAGGAGGAAGTGATGTCGTACGTGCCGTCGTTACTCCACCCAGGTTACTGCCTCTCTTCTCCTCAGAGCTCCCCCGGTAAATCTCTGTCTGCGTCCCCCCCAAAGAGCGAAGCTTTGTTTAACACTCGAACTTTCATATTAGATTCTCGCTCTTTTATTACACGAGCTGTTTTATTACAAAACGTGACAAAATATTTAGTGTCAGCGTCTCTCTTTGTGACAAGGTAATATAAAAACACAAATAGACACTGTTGTATTAATTTAATTTAGTTTTATTTGGGACATTGACTCTGTGGAAGCAACATATTAGTTATAAAAAGGCTTAAGCAATTCTTAGCTTAGCTGTATAAAACCTGAGACATAAATAGGGATCACACAACAAAAGTAAACCTTTAACCTAACATTTTTTTAGACAACTGACAGTTTTACTATTTATTTTGTATAAAATAGCATAAAAAGAGCATATTGGAAGTAAGAATATGAGGTTCACCAGTCTGTGTAAAAATAGTGGAACAATATCATAATGTTCCTCAATGGTAAATTGGGAAGATGTTAAAAATCCCATCATATGTACAGTTCATATACGTTCAGTATATCAAATTCCTCTGTAAACAGATTTTCTTTCAGCTGATAAAAACTAAAATTCTCTGAAACCAATCCCAGATTAACCTGCATACAATACTTGTGATTATACGCTCAGCTTCATTGAATCTCCTGATTATCTGCCTGTCTGTCCTTCTCCGTCTTAGTTGGACCTGCTGCTGGACAGTTACTTTATGGTTTCCCTCCCCCTAATATTGTCCCCGTGTCCTTGATTGTATTTGTTTTAATGTTCCAGGTACTCAGCGAGCCAACGCCAGAGCTCCTGCTCCCTATAAACGGGACTTCGAAGCAAAATTGAGGAACTTTTATCGAAAGCTGGAGACGAAGGGTTATGGACAGGGGCCGGGTAAAGTCAAGTACGTTGAACCATTATGACTGAAGAAACGCTGGTCTGATGTGACTGTTTTAAACTACTTGTACAAAATCTAAATGGGACACCTTTAGTGAGAGATGCTATGGGGGAAGACACAAGGATGTGTAAAATCTGTAAATGGCAGCACGATAGCTCAGTGGTTAGCACTGTTGACTCACAGTAAGTAGGTCCTGGGTTCAGTCCCCAGTTTGGACCTGAGTCTATTTAGTGGTGCTGTAGTCCTTCTGCTGCCCTTGGATCAAAATAACCCCTGAGGTATCAGTTTTAAAATGGAGGATTTTGTCCCAAGAGCAGCAAGCTAACACTATTTGTTGTAATCTCATGTCACAGATCATTACTGATAAAGTAGCTACCATATTTTCTGTCCTATAAGTCACAGTTTTTTTTGCATAATTTACATGTCCTGTGACTTATACGCAGATGTGACATATTTATGGATTTTTTTTCCTCCCATAAACCAATTTCTGGCTGAGATATGACCATTTTCATTCATTCTGAATGAAAATATTGAACACTACCATTTTCAGCCGCTAGATGGCATTCGAGTAGTATGGCATGCCGTTGTGTCATGTAATAGGTAAAAGTGGCTATTAATGACACAATTGGCTTGCCATAGCCTGTCACTTTCGTCCAGCCTGGAGCAACTGTCAAATCAGCTTCATTTTGCTGCGACGCCCCGGAGAAGTGCAGCTGATTTGACCATTAAAGTGCATTTATTAAGTCAAAATTCAACAGAGCTATAATGTTGAGCAAACAAATAATTGTTTTAGGTGGTTATCTTGTTATATTTCGAAGAAATGCACAGCGAGCCCTCCCTCTGCGCGCTCCTGCTTCCACGAGATGGCTTTTGAAATGCGGTTGATTTGACCGTCAAAGCGCATTTACTAAGGAAAAGTTAAACTGAGACGCACCTTTGCTATAATTTCAAGCAAACAAATAATTGTTTTTAAGTGTTAATCTTGTTAAATTCTTGTTAAAGTCCTCCCATGCATGCTCCATAATAGATACGACTTATAGGGCGAAACAACGTGTACGGTGGAAAAATATGATAACCTGGCTTTGACAAGACTTTACCAATAGCCGAAAAGACTAAATGTTTCCATGAATATTAGGAAAGTAATTTGGGCAAAATTTGAAAATATGCATTTTTATTCCTTCTGAAATTAGAAACGTTTGATCTAACGTTAACTTCTGGAGACGTATATTTGTTTTGACACCACGTGTTGCTCCCAGGCTCATCATACGCCGAGACCATCTGCTGGAGGACGCCTTCAACCAGATCATGTGTTATTCCCGTAAAGACCTGCAGAGGAGTAAACTCTACGTCAGCTTCGTGGGCGAGGACGGGTGAGAAAAAGTCGGGTTGTAGAACGTACGTGGGTTGTAACTCACCCTCCGCTGCCCTGGGGTCAATACGATCCTGACCCTAGGGCAGCAGGAGGGTTAATAAAACAACGGTGTGAATGCTGACTCAGCGTTTACACAGGATTTCTGGAAACTCTGGATCCTGATGAAATAAACTCATTCCAACAGTTCATACGTGTTTATTTGTTGCAGGCTGGACTACAGTGGACCCTCGAGAGAGTTTTTCTTCTTGGTGTCCAGAGAACTTTTCAACCCGTACTACGGACTGTTTGAGTACTCAGCTAACGACACGTACACGGTGCAGATCAGCCCCATGTCCGCCTTTGTGGACAACCACCATGAATGGTGAGCCATGGGTGATTGCTCAGTCGGCTCATTTCTTGTGGCTAGTTGTTGTTGCAGATATCGCCTCTGATCAGGGTGCAAATCTAATTTCTTGTCACTTTTCTAAACACAGTAAGATTTAATTGATTTTGTGTTCAAGCCTGTTAAATTCAAACTTGAATCGAGGGAAAAAGAGGCAGCAGAATGCTTCCCTGTAAACATTTACAAATATGTTTTTTTTTTTTTATTGTTCAGGCTGAAAAACGTACATCTCAGATTATTTAATGATTTGAGCCCACCAGTGTGTGTTTTGTTTTCACGCTGGGTCCAGGTTTCGCTTCAGCGGGCGCATCCTGGGACTGGCTCTGGTTCATCAGTACCTGCTGGACGCGTTCTTCACACGTCCGTTCTACAAAGGTCTTCTTCGTATGTGAGTGTTTCTCCTGAAAACCGAAGCAGCTGGTTGGAGCTGACTCAATAAAACACTTTGTCCAGACAACCTAAAACCAAACCTCTGCTCCATGGTAAGGTGTTGAAATGATGAACAACGAGTGTCCCTGAAACTCACCACACTTCTGCTCCTAAACATTTGTCAAGCAGAAAAAGTTTTGTTTATTTTACTTGAAATTGTTGTAAACATTATTTCAGAATGCCATCATGAGTCATTATCTTCAGATTCAAGTTAATTTATGTTGAGATAAAATGAAGAAGCTGTTATCTCAAAATAACGAGATAAATGAGTTATCTTTTTCACCTCTCATTTTCCATCTAAACCTACATTTGTATTTTGTTGCATTAAGTAAAATGTTTTAAAAAACACATATTGTTAGATTCAAGTAAATGGCGATAATGATAATAATAATTAATTTTATTTATGTCTTCGATAAAATCCAAGGACGCTAAATAAAGGTAAAAACAATCCAATACAAAAGTACCTTACAGTTACAAGTTAAAACGATTAAAAATGATCAAGGAAATTAGAATGAGTGGAGTAACTTGAACAGACGAGTTTTGAGTTGGAATTGTTAAAGACAGGAAGAGAGTTGTTGTCGAGGAAGAGAGTTCCGGTGATGGTAAAGAGTGGAACAAAGCTCGGTTTCCCATGGGGCTCAAGCAGAAGAACGGCATGGTGAGGTGGATAAAAGCTGGGTGTCATCAGTGAACCAAATGGTTGTTGAATTTATGAAAAATTCTGCCAAGGGAAAGATTTAAAAAGAAGAGGCCCTAGGACGGAGCCCTGAGGCACACATGAAGTGACGGGTAGAGTGGGATCTGAAAGATTTGAGTTGGATGAACTGAGTATGGCCTGTGTGTATTTCGTCTTTTCAGAATTAACAGTCTTGAGATGTTCTGTCACAAAGAAGCAGATCTTCAGTTTAGGAACAGATCCGCTCATGAACCCATGAATGGTTTTGTTCCTGCAGCCCGTGTGATTTAAGTGACCTGGAGTTCCTTGATGAGGAGTTCCATCAGAGCCTGCAGTGGATGAAGGACAATGACATTGAGGACATGCTGGACCTCACTTTCACTGTCAACGAGGAGGTTTTTGGACAGGTGTGTGTTTGTTTACTGTTTTTGTTGTGCTGAAAACAGATTTCCTCACTAACAAATATCTGCCTGTGACACTGCAGATCACAGAGAGAGAACTGAAGCCGGGTGGGGCCGGTATCCCTGTGTCCGAGAAGAACAAGAAGGAGTACATCGAGCGAATGGTGAAGTGGCGAATAGAGCGTGGAGTGGCACAGCAGACCGAGAGTCTAGTCCGAGGATTTTACGAGGTAAACAGCTGAGATGAAGGACAAAGATTTGTCCTTTGTAGTCATTTATTAAAGGGGTCTCAGACGAGTTGGAACAATAGACCTTAGAAATTATTGACACACAAACGTTGCCATTTTATTGATGCTGCAATGTGTTCTGGGTAAATTACATAAACAGGTTGCATTGGTGCAAACTCCATTCAGCTTGAATGTTAATTTTAGACATTATCTGTTGTTCAGCCTTTGAATTAGAAACAGCACAGTGACAGAAGAATGTAGAAAGACTAATAACTAAAAGCATTAGCTAATACTTTGTATAAGCTAATATATTTGGTGTTAGCTCCAGAGCTAATATACCTGTTGTTAGCTCCAAAAGCTAATATATTTGGTGTTAGCATCAGAGCTAATATACCCGATGTTTGTTTCAGAGCTAAAATATCAGGTGTTAGCTCCAAAAGCTAATATATTTAGTATTAGCTTCAGAGCTAATACAGTATACCCGATGTTGCTTCAAAACTACCGTAATATATCTGACGTTAGCTCCAAAAGATATTTGGTGTTAGCTTCAGAGCTAATATATTTGATGTTAGCATCAGAGCTAATATACCCGATGTTTGTTTCAGAGCTAATATACCAGGTGTTAGCTCCAAAAGCTAATATATTTGGTATTAGCTTCAGAGCTAATATACCCGATGTTGCTTCAGAACTAATATATCTGATGTTAGCTCCAAAAGCTAATATATTTGGTGTTAGCTTCAGAGCTAATCTATCTGATGTTTGTTTCAGAGCTGATATATCAGGTGTTAGCTCCAAAAGCTAATATATTTTGTGTTAGCTTCAGAGCTAATATACCAGATGTTTGCTTCAGAGCTAATATATCTGACGTTAGCTACAAAACCTACCGGTAATATATTTGGTGTTAGCTTCAGAACTACTATATCTGATGTTTGCTTCAAAGCTAATATATCTGTTTGTTTCAGGGCTAATATACCAGATGTTTGCTTCAGAACTAATTTATCTGACGTTAGCTCCAAAAGCTAATATATTTGGTGTTACCTTCAGAGCTAATATATCTGATGTTTGTTTCAGAGCTAATATATCTGTCACGATCTCGTAGTTTCGAACCCATGTGCAGGCAGGCGAGTGAGGCAGGAGTTTAAAATAAAAACTATTTATTTTAAACAACAAGAAAACAAAAATGCTGTCGGGGCAGCAAAACTTACAGGCTGATGTCACCGTGGAAGGATAACAGGAGCAGAGGACCGTGGTGTCTGAACAGAGCAGAAACAGAAACAATGACCGGATGAGGTGTGAAGGAGAGAGAAGGCTTTTTATATGACAGAGGGAGGGTGAGTAATGAGTGCAGCTGGGCAGGTGGCTGGGGAGAACAGGTGAGTGTGATTAGAATTGAGGACTGGAGAGGCAGACTGAGGAGTGAATGGAATAAGAAAAGTAAGACAGGTGCAGAGCCTGTCAATACCAGGTGTTGGCTCTTAAAGCTAATATATTTGGTGTTAGCTTCAGAGCTAATAAATTAAACATCACAAGTTGATCATGTTTGGTTGTTTCAACCCATATATTGTGCATAAGGACTAATGTAAAATATAACTTTATTGTAACGTTGTAACCTTTTAGTCTTGACTCCTTATGTTTTAGTCTCTATTACAGCCGATGAACGTCATCCTCCCAGAATGCATTGCTCCATTAAATAGTAGTGACTTCTTTAGGTGAAAAATGTAATAAACATTTTTTTAAAGTAATTAGGAGTTTTCATGTGTCACAAACAACAACTTCTAGTAGAATAGAGAAATAATTACATATTAAGGCCAGTATATGCGAGACAAAAATGCGTCACCGGTCCAAAAGAGCGTAGGTCACTTACTGTAACACACTGACTCAGATTAAACCCTTCAATCTGCTGGACGAGACGAGGAGATTTGTGAGAAATACACAGACCCCAGTACCACTATACCATTTTGACCCACTGGCTCCTTGTTTGTTTGTTGTCAGGTGGTAGACGTTAGGCTGGTGTCCGTGTTCGACGCCAGGGAGCTGGAACTGGTGATCGCCGGCACTGCAGAGATCGACCTGGCAGACTGGAGGAACAACACTGAGTACAGAGGAGGTACGTAAGACTGGAGGGCAGGAAAGAGGCGAGACCCCAGGTGAACGCAGCGAAGGACAAATCAAGTATTTGGGTTTCTTTTTTTCTGGTCCCTTTCTATGGAACAGAGGTGCCCAAACTTTTTCTCTGAAAGTGCCAAATTTAAAATCTATCAAAGGGCTGTGGGCCAAATGCAATAATATTATACATGAAATCCAAATAATTCTTTAAGTAAAGTCCATTTATTTATTATACAGTTATTTATCCTTCCATTCTGTACAAAGAACATTACAGAACAGGATGCGTTGGTAGTGGTGGTGGGGGGTCTGGGGGTCCTCCCCCAGAGAATTTTGAATAAAGTAGATGCCATTTCATGCATTTTGATGTACAGGCAATCCTCGACTTACGAACGGGTTCCGTTCCTACGGACCATTTGTAACCCGATTTTGACGTAAGTCGGGACCCGTAGCACGTGGTGTCGTAAGTCCAGATTTTTTGCCGTAAGTGGGACCGCGCACATAAACGGCGTTTTAAACACGTTTTTTTCAACGTAACACAACACCAGCGTACATTCTGTACCTTAAAAATGTATTTTC
>JARVGQ010000309.1:6562376-6577317 GCA_031762355.1 Hypsolebias martinsi
AAGCACCTTTAATATTACAAATAATAGCTCTTGGAAACGCTTTAATCACGTCATAATATTTCTGACTACTACAGGTGAGATTATATTTACTCTTAAAATCTTCAAAGTCCAAAAAATCACCCCTGTTGTCCATTAGATGCAATATTGACCATATTCCCTGTTCAAACCATTCTTTATAAAAAAAAGATTTATTTTTAATCAGTATATATCTATTGTTCCATAAGGGAGTATTGTGAGGGGAGAAATTATGTTTATATATCATTTTCCAATAATGGAGGACTTGTTCATGAAACTTGGATAAATTAATTGGTAATTTAGTTACGTCAAAATCACATTTTAATAGAAATTCAATACCGCCAAACTTTGAAAAAATATATGAAGGGATGGTGTACCAGAAGTTTTCAAGATTGTTAATAAAGTTTTGTAGCCATCTCAGTTTTATAGCACCGTTCATCGGATCAAAGTCAATAATGTTTAAACCACCCTCCTCCAGAGATTTAACAACATCATTTTTCCGAATATAATGATGTCCATTTCTCCATATGAAATTAAAATTATTTTGATTAATTAGTTTAATTGTCTTCTGAGGTATACTGAGAGAATATGCCGGATAAATAGTCCTCGAAAGACCTTCCATTTTAGATAAAAAGATCCTACCAAAAATAGAAAGATCTCTCTGTAACCAAATATTCAACTTAGGTTTGGATGTAATTAATACATTATCGAAATTGCTTTTTTTCTCTATGCTCTATATCCTTGCAAATATTGACTCCTAAATACTTGACACTATCTTTAACAGGTCGGTCGTTTGTAGTTTTTGCTTCCAACTATTTCCGGCTTTTATCCAAACTCAGCAGTGCGCATGCGCCGCGCAGTGACGTGTCCTAGTGTCAAACACTAACAGAGAGGGATGTAAAAATGATCGAAAACGCTCCGGATAAACGGATTTATCGTCGCCCTCGGCAGAAGTTCGGGTCTTTTATGTGCTGGAATTACCTCCACGCTTAGCGTTTTAGTCGATTATTTTAGGCTGAGCCGAGTAAAACTGGTCTACGTTACTTTTCTTTGAGTTTCGGACCGGGAGACTCATTGTCGTCGAACTTTAGCGACCATCGAGCTAACCGGAGAGAAACTAGCTGCGCTCGGTAAACACGAGCATGTTAGCCGGCGTCACGCGGGCGGTGCTTGGCTTACTTCTCCTATTTACTCGAAGTTAAACTCGCAGAAGAAGGAAGAGCCGAGGCGGGTCGGACCGAGGTTTAGCTGGAAACGGCAGGAACCGAAGGCGAAGACGGGAGGATGATGCCCCGGAGGCGACTGGACAGCCGAAGCGGTGTGCCCGCCGGGCTGCTGGGGGACACCCAGACCCGGATCAGCGCGGAGCCGCTGGAGAGCGTCTATGACGTCACTGGAGAGCTGGGGAGGTGAGGGTTCTGGTTCTGAGAGGAGTTCTGATCATTTATCTTAATCCGGGTACTTTTTTTCCATAGTATTTTGATTAACAATCTTGATAAAGTTTTTAGATTTTGCACCCGTCAGGTCTTCGACCCTCATATCAGGACTAATCAAAACTAATCAGGTCTTCACCAGGTTCTGAACCTACTCACATCTAACCTGTAGTGTCCAAAAACACACAACAGGTCCTGCGTGTCGTTATTTATAGAACAAAAACTTTTTTTGTTGTTTTGTTTTGTTGCTCCTGAGCAGACAGGTGTGTTAGCACAACGCCAAGGCGGACAGACACCAGCAATGACCAGTAGACAAGCTGCTGCCCATCAGTGTGGGAAGGGTCAGAGTTCATTCACAAACTATCTGGGGTCCATCAACCTTTAGAAGTGAGAAACATGTTATAGATTAAAGTCAACCTGAAGGGCAGACCATACAATGCTCATGGACATTTGGACCATTTTATTCCACCTTTTTCTCTTTGACACCCTGTGAGATGTTCTTTAGTTTTCAAGTCTTTTATTGTTTTATGTGTCATGGTTTGATGTGTTCTGTAAAACCTCAGAACTTTAAGGTGTGTGACTTTCTCCTCCCACGACTGCATTTAAACCTTGGACGACTCCGCTCAGACGTTCTGGAGTCGACGGCCATGTTTGGACCTTGGACTGTGCTCCGTAACCACGGTGACGCAGCAAGACATCTGTCATGTGTTTGTGTGTGCGTCCAAACTGTGACGCGCTCAGGTGTGTTCGAGGTGACGCATCGTGATCAGTCAGGAGGAAGAAGGGAACCGGCCCGCGTGGGAAACGGACCTTCAGAAAAGAAGAACTTTGTCCGTGTCAGAAACAGGAAGCAGTGCAGTGAAACCTCGTTACCTTTAATAACTCGCCCCGCTGTGACCGGAACAACGTCTCAAACAGAAACTAGAGCTTGAATCTTTGTTTCAAAAACGGCCCGGTCCAAAAGAACTGCTGGGTGTTTGATAAAACGCAGGAATTACATTCAGCGGCCTCGAAACTGATAAACAAGAATAAACAAGTTCATTAGTTGCCATAAAAACAGATTAGAAGTGATAAATTATTTTGTCAGGATTTATTTAAAAAAATGACTCATCCAATAATTCTCAGTCGGGTCATCTGGACAGTTTCTTTTTTATAGAGACGTTTCGCCCTCTATCCAGAGGGCTTCTTCAGTCAGAGGAGTTCCCGTAAACGGTTTCCCCACCAAGCAGTAAACACCTTGGGGAAACGGTTTAGACTGATGACGCCCTCAGGATAGAGCGAAACATCTCTATAAAAAAGAAACTGTCCAGATGACCCGACTGAGAATTATTGGATTTGATACCTGGATGACTGAGCATGAACTTTGTTGACTGGTGTCATTTTTAAAGCTGTTGAGACGAGAGGAGCTTAACTTTAATCTGAAACAGTTTTTTTTTTATTCTCAATGCAGCAGGTTGTTTATTTATGTCGTTTAAAACTTAACTGCCCTTCATTAATAGAAATATTTGAAGATACTGTGTCTGCGTTAGTCTGTTAGTAAAATATCTCCTGAACTACTGGATTGTGTGCATCCACAACTGTAGACCTGATTCAAGATGGCCGCCACAGCCAGCTGACTCTAGCTCATTGAGTATTAGATACAAAGCTACATTTTGCTGTGGTAGTAGCTGAGAGTCCCCAACACGGCGATTAAAGCCTTAATAAAATAAATTTTAATGTATTTTCATTCTGACACATGACAGAATATTGTTTATTTAACTTCCAGGGTTTATTTCAGAATAAAACCTAAAATAAACGTCATAATGTTTAAATTCTTAAATCAGTTTAAAGTCGTGTTCACAAAACCTGAAAATATTCCAGTTTCGTTAACGTTAAACACCAAAGTTCATCTCATTAATCCAGATTAAAAATCCAACAGTGTTCAGTCAGGTCATCTGGACGGTTTCTTTTTTTGCCGAGACGTTTCATCCAAAGGACTTCTTCAGACTGAGGAGCCACAAACATACTGAGCGTTAACGTTGATGGTTCATTAACGATTAATGAGACCTTCGTGTTTTATTATAACAAAATAAAATGTTTAAAGAACAAAGTTATTACCCGTAAACGACGGGAGGTGTCAGGAGGAAACGTTCAGTCCTGATGTTCTGCTGCGTTTTCAGAACCACGTGTCGTTTTAGTAAACGTAAAACTAAATTACGGGTCAACTCTTCACCAGGACCTGATTTAAATGGATTAAAATCATGAATAAAAGTTCTGGAGTTTGTTTTGAAATGTTTTGTTTCCTCAGGGGGAAGTTCGCGGTGGTGAAGCGCTGCGTGGAGAAAACCTCGGGGAAGGCGTTCGCCGCCAAGTTCCTACGGAAGAGGCGTCGAGGGCGGGACTGCCGGGGCGAGGCGGTCCACGAGATGGCCGTCCTGGAGCTGGCCCGGAACAACCCGCGGGTCGTCAACCTGCACGCCGCGCACGAGACCGACCACGACATCATCCTCATCCTGGAGTAGTGAGTGTGGTTCTGAGGCTCGGTCCGGTCCGAGTCGGCCGAGAACGCAGTTCTGTTTAAAACAAACGGGTCAGAACCGGTTCAAGTGGCTCTGACGTACATGTTCACCTCAATGTGTTTGAAGGAAAAGAACCAGAACAAAACCCACGTGGTTTACTGAAAGTGACCCGGTCCAGAGGAACCTGAGTCCAGGAGACTCTGGGAAGTTGTGGGTATATTTACGCGCCTCCCAAGAACCGAAAGCAGCGAGTTCTCTAGGATCACACGGACCTGCTGGTCCACGACAAAACCTGGTTTTGATCTGGTACAGAGGCCGGGGGCCATTCTTCTGGACCTCCTCACTGAACTGGTCCCAGCGTTAGAGAGGGACCAGGAGGAGCTGAACTTGTGGATCACATTTTACTTCCTGTCTCTGACACGAGTCCATTGATTCAGTCGAGTGTCCAGTTTGGGGGGGGGGCGGGGGTGGGGGGTCCGAGCAGCCGCGCTCAGTTCACAGAAAGTCCGATAAATGAAGACTCGCACGGTTTCATAAATCTCACTGCTCTTGTCCTTAACGCCACCTTTCAGAGTTAAAGCTGCTCTGTCTTTCAAAATAAAAGCTCCAGCAGTTTCCCTGGGCCTCCTCACGGTCCCGTTTCCTCCCTGCAGCGCGGCGGGGGGAGAGATCTTTGACCTGTGCGTGTCCGAGGAGCTGCTGCCCGAGGCCCAGATCACCCGTCTGATCAGACAGACCCTGGAGGGGGTCCACCAGCTCCACCAGACCAACCTGGTCCACCTGGACCTGAAGGTGTCGCACGCCGACAGCACACATTCACAAGTTCAACTTTCTTTTTCACCGCACCGTTTATATTTTGGTTCTGAACCTTCGAGTTCAGCAGCACGGTGGCTCAGTGGCTGCCTCTCAGCGAGAAGGTCGCCGGTTCAAATCTCTGTCAGGGTACTTTTCTGGGTGGAGTTTCTTTATTTGAATCATCAGTTTGTTTATTGTGTGAGTTGAGATAAAGAGCTTGTGAAAGACCAACCTCCAGTTTTGATCTGATAAAACCATAAATAATCCAGATTATTTATAATCTGTCAGAGGTCACCCAGAGTCTCGTTAATGAGCAACCAGTCGATGCAGACACATGAATCTGAAAGTATTTAACCCGATGAGGTTTAACAGACAGTCCGGGTCCAGGTGAGACTTGGTTCTGGTCTGCGGGCCTTCGTTTTGTATCGCGCTGTAAGAGCGTGTGTCTGAGCTGCTGCTCGTTCAGCGTCGGGGGGGTGGGTCCACATTTCATCGTTGGTGCCGTCTCTTCTTCCTGTCCAGCCCCAGAACATCCTGCTGACCCACCTGTCTCCTCCTGGGGACATCAAGATCGTGGACTTCGGCCTGGCGCGCCGTCTGGGTGTGGCCGGAGAGCTGCGGGAGATTATCGGCACGCCGGAGTACGTAGGTAAGACTCCCCCGCCTGCAGCTCAGTCCAGGAGCGTTTCTGGATTTCTGATGTTGGTTTTTGTCTCTTCAGCTCCAGAGGTTCTGAATTATGAGCCCATCACAACAGCGACTGACCTGTGGTGAGTCCACGCTCCCAGAACCGGGTCTGAGGCCGCCCTGCAGGACCCAGATCCACAGCAAACCCTCTGTAACTGCAGCCTGACCCTTTTCGTTTGAGCCTCGTTCACATGTTTAGAAGTCCAGACCCGACAGAACCTTGAATCAAAAAGCTGCATGTCAGTCCGGCGCCGACGGTCCAGTTGACTCTTCTGTTTGTCCTGCTCAGGAGCGTCGGCGTCATCGCCTACATGTTGGTGACGGGCGAGTCTCCGTTTGCCGGAGACGACAAGCAGGAGACGTACCTGAACGTGTCGCAGGTCAACGTGGACTACAGCAGCGAGTCCTTCTCCAGGGTCTCCGAGCTCTCCGTGGACTTCATCCGCAAGCTGCTGGTCAAAGCTCCGGAGTGAGTTCGAGTTTTGTTTCAGGGTCCGACAGAAAACCTGAGTCCAGTCGGGTCCTGTTTGAACATCAAACGATCATCCTGACCTGGAGTTTTCATTAAAACTCATATTTTACACGCAGGAGAAATAAAAACATTACTCTGATCTATTTCATCTGAAGTAGTGAGTTGTGGAGGAGCAGTTTGTCCCAGCAGAGCTGCCGTAGTTTCCTGTAGTATAAACACGCTGCAGTCAAATTCACTGAACTCTGGATCATACCTGTCGCTGAACACCTGAGGTCATTATGACGTCATTAAGATCTTTAAAACATTTATCTGTGAACATTTTAACTTTTCAACACGATGCTAATCCCATTAGCCTTCCTATGGCAGTTTTAATGTTAAGTTAGCATTGTGCTAATTCCAGTTCAGCAGCCTGTGAGGTCTTTTATGCATCGATTCTTTATTAGACATGAAAAAATATAATCTGGTCTTTATTAATCCAGATCCTGAGTTAATTACAAACGTTTAGCCAACGTTCCTCTTTAGTGTTTGTCAAAGTCCATTATCTGTGGCAGCCATCTTAACTCAGAGATCCAGTAATCACTGCTGTCCTGTGCTGCAGGAGATATTTTGCTAACAGTTACAGGACAGCCCACCTCTCGTGGCAGCAGGTGACCTGTGGTGGTTCTGACGGTTCTGTTGTCTCTGACCGCAGGGACAGGCCGAGCGCCGCCGAGTGCCTCAGCCACCCCTGGTTGTGGCACCAGCAGCTGTATCTGAACCCGGAGCCGGTTCCAGCCCGGCCCGTCAGAGAGAGGAGCTGTGGCGCCAAGTGGGCCGCCCAACTGGAAGACCCCGAGGACAAGGAGAACTTCCTGGACTCGTCCCACTCTCACGCCAAGAAGTCCCGCCTGGAGGAGGAGGTGCCCGGAGACGGAGACGTTTGACGACTGGAGGAGACGGGTCGGGTCGGGTCCAGACCGAGGGTCACTTTTAAATCCTTTTAATGACAGAAAACTTTACGTTAACCTGCTTTGACGTCAGACGGACCACAAGAGCCAAAGATAACCAGTTAATGATCCCCACTGCAACCTCAAGTGTTTGATTCTCCTCAAGTTCTGATGAAGGCCCGTGTTCTGAACCATCTTTAACCAGGAACCAGAAGCAGGAAGTGTGACCGCAGTGTCCTTATTGACCCGCAGAACCTTCCTGAGAGGTCCGCCTGGTTCTGACGGGATGGGTTTAACCGTAGCTCAGGGTCGTAGGCAGAACTCGTTTTTAATCGACTAAAAGTGAGATCTGTGGTTCCTATAGCAGATCTGTTTTTAGCACTTAGTGAAGCCACGAACAAAGGAGGGGTTGTGTGTGTGTGTGTGTGTGTGTGTGTGTGTGTGTGTGTGTGTGTGTGTGTGTGTGTGTGTGTGTGTCGTCGGGGTCTGGTCTCTCCGTTTTCATCTCAGGGCCGTGCTGCTGCCTCTCTCTCTCTTTTATTCCTCCAGGCCTTCTGTCATAGAATTATTATTATTTAAGTGTTGATTTATATTTTCTGTAAATAACGGGCTTGTGTTTCGTAAACGGCTGATTCTGAAAACAGACGGCCGATAATTTAAAACAGGAAGCATCAGATGGTGAAACTTGAAGGAAAGTTGAGGCGGTGCAGAGAAGTGAAGAAACGGATCAGGAAACGGAAACGGTGGTTCTGATGAACGGGTTTCTCAGGACAGTTGGACGTTTTTGAGCAGGTGTTGCTTCAATGAAGGCAGAGGACGTTGGACAGAAAGTTTTAGACGTTTCTGACGTCAGAATACATTTAATCTGGATTATGTCCTAATATATTTATTTCTGTTCATTTTGACTTTATTCCTAATTTTTTTTTTTTTTTTCTCTCGTGCGTGACCTGAACTCTCCGTTTGTCTCGGATCGCTGCAGCAACATTCCCGCTCTGGTTCTGAGGTGAACAGAACCTCTGTTTGTCCTCGGCGGGGGACACGGCGGGCTTTGTGAGCGGAGACAGGCGTCTCCCGTCGCGCTCGTCTCGTCCTCTGCTGCTGCTTGACCTCATCGATGTTCTGTTGATGGTTCTGTTGGACTGAAGGTTACACCAGACACGCGCAGATGTTTTTATTTTATATTTTAAAACATTCTGTTAGAAAAAAAATCACGCCAACATGTTGTCACGGCAACTGGAGAAGCTGATTAAAGGTTGTAGAGAACATGCAGAGTTCTGTCTTTTGTCCACGAGCTCAAAGGAATGGATCTGAAGCTACATTCAGCAGCAGCCAAGCTGAAGCTCACTTTTTTTTTTTTTTTTAACAACCAGAACCGGAGGTCCGGTCCGAGCTGCGGTAAACGTTTGCCGACAGGAAGAAGCAGAAATAAAATCCCTTCAGGAAACTGAAGGAACGAAGCGTGTAAAGTGCAGGACTTCAAGAATGTAGGAGTTTACACCTCCGGTTCTGGATCGAGCAGCCGATCGCGGGCCGGTTCTGAAATGAACAGACGGAGCTCAGAACTCCAGGAGGACCCTGAAGTGGTTCTGGATGGACGGGGGCTCGTCCTCAAAGTGCAGCTTCTTGCTGGGACAGGCCCCCAGCTCCTCCAGGGTTCTGATGAAGTGACCGTGCTCGCGGCCCACCCAGGCCCGCATCGGGTCGCACACCTCGTACGGGGTCACGTGGGCGTGGACCGACACCCCGCTGGCGGCGAGCTCCTTCAGCGCCGCCCAGTCCGTCACCCAGGTCTCGCTGCCGCCCGGGTGGCCCCCGTCCAGCCAGAACATGTCCGAGATCCGCTTCACGAAGGGCGACATCCGCGGGTCCGAGCGGGCCCCGGGGAGCTCGTACACCAGCTGGTTCAGAACCACGCAGCCTTTACTGAAACCCACCAGAACCAGGGAGAAGCTGGGGGGGATGCAGTCGGCGCCGCCTGGTGGAGGGAGGGGGTTCAGTGCTCCCCTCAGGGTTCTGTGGTCAGAAACGGTTCTGGGTCAGTGTCAGAACAAACATGAACACAGACACAGTCCTCACCGGTACCAAGACCCGAGAGGTTTCAACACGATGTAGAAAAAAAATCTTAATTTTTCTACATTTGTTGCAAAAGAGCAAATTATTAAAAATTAAACGAGAAAAACACATTTAAGGTAAACTGGAGAAACTGAATCGCTGAAAAGACAGAAACTTTTTAAACTTGCAGAAAAAAAAGCTGCAAGGAGCAGAAATTACCACAAAAAATAGAATTTATCTGAAAACAGCTGAAATTACCAGTAAGTAAAAAAAGTTAGCCGAAAAGGTAGAGCAAGCTTAAAGTAGCAGAAGAAAAAAGTTTGCCCAGTTATGCGGAAAGAAGAAGAAACGAGCACAAAAACAGGTGGAAATTATTTGAAGAAAGCAGAAATTTGAAGGAAAAAACAGCTGAATAGTAGCTAAAGAAGCAGAAATAAGCTTAAATTACCAGAAGGAAGTGGAGAGAGCACAATTGTGCCTAATTAGGCTGAAAGAAGCAGAAATGAGCACAAAATGTGGAAATTAGCATAAAAACAGCTGAACAGTAGCTAAATAAGATAAAAGAAGCCTAAATTACCAGAGGGAAGTCGAGAAAGCATTTTTTTTTTTTTTTTATGAAAAAGGTTGAAATGAGTGCAAAAATGTGGAATTGTCTGAAAAAACTCAAATGAGCTTAAAACGGCTCAATAGTAGCTGAAATTGCAGAAAAAGCTGAAACTTTCAGAAATACGCTGAAAGGGGCACAACAAGCTGAAATCAGCAGAAAGACGTTAGAAGAAGCACAAAAATGTTAGTTAGAGTCGTAAAATGTTGTAAACAGATCTAAAGATTTGAAGGATGAAAAATGAGCTCAGTTCATTTTCTATGAGCAAGAAAAGGCTAAATATTTCTAAAAGCTAAAGTTGCACCAAAAGTCATAGCACCGTTCTCCTGAATGAGCTGAACGTTTATGTAAGATTTGTAGAAATGGCACAAAAACTGTGGAACGAGAAAGATGCCGACAAACGTATGGAAGAAGAGGTAAAAGAAGCCAGAATAATAAATACAGAGGATCACAACAGTGTGAATTCTTCATAAACAAACACTCTGACCCTCCTGAGTTCAATTAACCTGAGAACGGTGGTCATGTGACAGGAAGTAAACACCAGCGAGGACTTCAGGTTTCCTCGTTTCTCAAAGGAGCAGTCTGAGGACACCAGAAGGTCTTATCAGAACAAGACCTCCAAAGGGTCTAAGACTTCAGTAGTCCTGGTTCTACAGTGGACTACGTTATCCAGGAGCTTACCAAACATGGAGCTGAAGAACCTTCCTGAACGTGGAGGAAAGAAAACTGACGAGAAGTCAAAAACCTGAAGACCGATCTGGAACAGTCGGGGGTCTACAGGTACCAAACACTGAACCAAGCAGAACTTTACGGCCCGAGACCAAGAAGGAATAAAACAGAACGGACCTTCGCCTAAGAGAACCTGGACACACCAGAGACCTTCGGGGAAAATGTTCTGCATACACCCGAAGACCGCAGGACAAAACAAACCGTTTCAAAACGGCCCCCCAAGAAGAAGAACTGTTGGAGGCTGTCACGGCTGCCAAATGAGGTGCAGCCGAAGATTAAAAAGGAGCAGCCGAAGAGTAAAGAGGAGCAGCCGAGGGTTAAAAAGGAGCAGCCAAAGGTTAAAAAAGAGCAGTCAAATGTTAAAGAGGAGCAGCCAAAGATTAAAGAAGAGCAGCCAAAGGTTAAAAAAGAGCAGCCAAAGATTAAAGAAGAGCAGCCAAAGGTTAAAAAAGAGCAGTCAAATGTTAAAGAGGAGCAGCCGAAGGTTAAAAAAGAGCAGGCAAAGGTTAAAGAGGAGCAGCCGAAGGTTAAAAATGAACATCCTAAGATTAAAGAAGAGCAGTCAAAGGTTTAAGTGGAACAGCCAAAAGTTCAAGAGGAGCAGTCAAAGGTTAGCAGTCAAAGATTTAAAAGCAGCAGCCGAAAGTTAAAAAGGAATGTCCTAAGGTTAAAAAGGAGCAGCCGAAGATTAACGATGAGCAGTCAAAGGTTAAAGAGGAACCGCCAAAGGTTAAATAGAATCATCCTAAGGTTAAAGAAGAGCAGTCAAATGTTAAAGAGGAGCAGCCAAAAGTTAAAAAGGAGCAGCCAAAAGTTAAAAAGGAGCAGCCAAAAGTTAAAAAGGAGCAGTCAAAGGTTAGAGGAACAGCCGAAGATTAAAGAGGAGCAGTCGAAGGTTAAAAAGGAGCATCCAAAGTTTAAAGAAGAGCAGCCAAAGGTTAAAGAGGAGCAGCCAGAAGGATAAAGAATAGGAATCAAAGGTTAAAGAGGAGCAGCCAAAGGTTAAAAATGAACATCCTAAGATTAAAGAGAAGCAGTCAAAGGTTAAAGAAGAGCAGTCAAAAGTTAAAGTGGAACAGCCAAAGGTTAAAGAGGAGCAGTCAAAGATTTAAGAGCAGCAGCCGAAAGTTAAAAAGGAATGTCCTAAAGTTAAAAAGGAGCAGCCGAAGATTAACGATGAGCAGTCAAAGGTTAAAGAGGAACCGCCGAAGGTTAAATAGAATCATCCTAAGGTTAAAGAAGAGCAGTCAAAGGTTAAAGACAAGCAGTCAATGGTTGAAGAGGAGCAGTTAAATGTTAAAGAGGAGCAGCCAAAGGTTAAAAAGGAACATCCAAAGGTTAGAGGAACAGCCGAAGATTGAAGAGGAGCAGTCGAAGGTTAAAAAGGAGCAGCCAAAGGTTAAAGAAGAGCAGCCAAAGGTTAAAGAGGAGCAGTCAAAGGTTAAAGAGGAGCAGCCAAAGGTTAAAGAGGAGCAGCCAAAGGTTAAAGAAGAGCAGCCAAAGGTTAAAGAAGAGCAGCCAAAGGTTAAAGAAGAGCAGCCAAAGGTTAAAGAGGCGAGTGGACCTGAACACATCCAAAACCACACACGGGGAACAGAACCAGAGGTCTGAGGGATCATATCGACAGGAACGTGGGAATAAGTCGTCTAACCTGAGCTGCTGAAACGCTCCACACTCGGCCGAATACCCAGAATGCTCCGGGGCGCCCAACACGTTGCACTCCACAAAGTTCTGGTAGCAGCTGAACTTGTGAAGGTACATGTGGGAGGCCCGGACCACCCAGATGTGGTGGTCGGGGAACCGCCGACCCAGGATGAAGGCAACCTGCTCCAGACTCCAGGAGGTCCACTGAGCCGCCTCTGGCTGCAGAGCCATTTCCTCCTGGAAGTTCTGAACCCAGAAAAGAGAAACTTGAATGAAAACAGAGTTAAAGATTGAATTTTACAGACTTTATTCATAAATAAATAAAACCCAGAGTCAAAAAGGCCCAAGAGGCTTCTTGGGTCATTTTGACCCAAGGGCAGGAGGAGGGTAAAACCTTGACTGCAACGCTTCAGCACTCAGTATGTGTTATGGGTCAGTCTCAGCTACTGCCACACCGAACTTTAGCTCCATGTCCAAAATTAACCAAAAAAAAAAAGTAGCCATTTTTGTGTAGTCTATGGTTTAGCTGTGACAGCCATCTTACTGGCTGTGCTCGAGTGAGCGCCTGACCACTGAGATGCTTGGCAGGAAATTCGGCTCGTGACAGCAGCAGGACAGGATCGTCCCCCGGCACCTGCAGCTGACTGTTCGCAGCGACAAGGAGCTCAGCAGGCTCTTCAGACGGCTCTGGGAAGAGTTCTGCCCAGCATTTGGGCGGTCCTGCTGCCTGAAGGAACCACGAGTCCAGCCTAGTCTGGGTGGACGGAATGGAAGGCATCTGCGGCCAGTTTCTTCAGATCCGCTGTGGGACTGACCTTTACAAGAGATCCTGCCTGCCTACAGCATCTACAACATCTCTTAATGAAACGAGGATAACAGCTAATAACATTTAATTTCCCTTTGGGGATTAAGAAGGTATTTTTGAACTGAACTGGTTGTACGTGTTCTACCAACGATTACTTTTAAGTGTTTTCTTTAAAGGCATTAACTGGTCAATGAGATGTTTTGCTAACAGACACAGATACAAATACATCACCTAGACCACAGGATTGTTTTTCAAATATTATACCAACATATATTTATTATTTATGTGAAGCTATATTTGGTATAAATAAGGTAGAAAGACAAATGTTTGGCAAATTTCACAAAAAAAATGTAAAAATAAAACAAATTGATTAGTTAACTGAACCAAAGTTTGAAGTTTTTGGTGATTTCCCTACAAAATGCTCAACCTGTTAACTTTTACATTTTTAAATAAGTAAATAAAATACTCACCCATTACTAAAATTGCTCCACATCAAGTAAAGTTTCTCCTGAATAAAATTATTTATTTTTTGTCTTCTTGCACCCAGTTTTCACTCAGTTCTCTGCAGATCACACCCCTGAACTCCTATGCACTTCCACAAACTCAAAGGCTTTTTAAAAACGTGTCTGTCTGTCTTATTAAGAGTGCTGTCAGGGAGTGTGGTTGCCATGGTGACCCATGTGAGCCACTGGCAACTAAAACATTTAATTTTCTGCAGGTTTTACCGTAAAATTTCGGCCAATTTTGTTGGATTAAATGATTTTAAAACAACTAACGCTGATGGATGTCGGAAAATTGAAAACAAGAATGTCCCTCCTGAGCCGCCATATGAAAACCAGTGACTGTGAGAAACCCTAGTCTCATCACCGGCCTCACCTGGATGTCTCCGTGGAAAAACACCACGTGCTTGTTGTTGTCGTCCTCGTCGGGCCGCTGCAGCAGCAGCAGGTCGTTGGCTCGGTTCGGGGCGCAGCCCGGGACTCCGAGCAGCTTCTGCAGCCTTCTACGGCCGGGGCTCCCCGCTGCTGATCCCCGCAGCCCCCGGAGCTCACAGGAGGGCGTCGCCGCAAAGGAGCTCATCGCTTTGGCCACAGTTACCAAGGTGAAGCCGACCGTCACCGCCCGGATAACTAACATAAAATCCAGAGGCGAGAAGTTTTGTTCCTCCTCTCCGCGTTACATGTTGCTGCAGCTAACTGATGCTAACGGACCAACAGACTCGACCGTGGCCGATTACCGAAGAATATCGATCACCACGCGCCTCTCCCGATCATTATTTTTATCACATTGTGGCTAATTGTGAATAAACACGCATCGTCGTTCCACATACGTGTTTTCAATCACGTCTGTTTGTTGGTTTACAGCCACCGAGAGGCGCTGCGTGGTTTTAAACTGCCACTTCCGTATTTGTCCGGAAGTAAAGACACGTTAGCAAGATAAGACTGCTCCATGTACTTCCGCTTTGGCTTCGCTGGTCATTACACAGCTGTACAGTCGAAAACTTTTAAAAAATCCTTAAAAATATTCGTAGATGTTTAGGCAATTGTTTGTTTTTCACTCTTGTAAAAAAATTTTTGCTTGATCGGATTGAATTTAAGTGGATTATAATTTTTTGTTTGACCTGAAATATAAGATTAATTATAGGAAGTACTGTATACTGTATAGAATTTAGTAAACCAGACACTAAGGAGCCCAAGCCAGTGTAACTCTGGTTCTGGTCCCAAGCCCGGGTAAATGGTGATGGTCGTGTCAGGAAGGGCATCCGACATAAAACATTTTAGCTAAAACTAATGTGCAAATTCATCTAAGCGACACCATACTGGATCGGTCAAGGTCCCAGATCAACAACTGCCACCAGTACTGTTGACAAACAAACAGGGTGCTGCGTAAATGGTGCTACTTTTATTCAAAGACCACGAGGAGGGAAACATGTCCAGAGACAGAGGGAGAAGAGGAAAGACAATGTAGGACTGACAGTGGCAACTCTAAATGTGGGGACAATGACAGGCAAAGGTAGCTGGCTGGCATGATGCAGAGAAGGAAGGTAGATGTTTTACGAGTCCAAGAGACCAAGTGGAAGGGTATTGTAACGGTTCTGTTAAATCAAGGCTTTTCTTTTGGGGTGCCAGCCAGGTCTGTATTACTGAATACTGTATTCCCAGGGAGAAGAGTGGGGGTGGAGTTTGCCAAGAGAATGGAAATGGCTATAGTCAACACTTGTTTCCAAAAGAGGGATGAACATAGACCTTTAGAGTGGAGGCAGGCGTATGCAGGTAACTAC
>JARVGQ010000309.1:6585700-6605830 GCA_031762355.1 Hypsolebias martinsi
TTCCTGGCACCACATTTTATGTTTCTGTGGGAACAAAGAGAGATCAGTGACTGCTACTTCTGCCTGACGATGTTAATTACTAAAATATTCTTACACAATCAAATAAGACACATATAAATATAAATGCACATATACATATTTGGGTATTTTGATCGATGATTCCCTCACGTTCATACCCCATGTGGAAAGGTTACAATTAAAGCTAGACTTTTATTTTTAAACTGTGTTTTTCATATAGTGTACTGCTAAAAAGCGGCTCGTCTCTGCAACTTGTACGTCTGTGTTGGACTCTGGAGATCTTTTGTATATGGTTGCTTCCTCACAATGTCTTCAGATGCTTGACGCCGTCTACCACTCTGCTCTGAGGTTCATTACAAACTGCAACATGTCTACACACCGGTGAGATTTAAGTTCACGGGTCGGATGGCCTGGTTTGGCTGCCCTGGTTCACTTTTATTGACAAGGCACTGCTTGGACTCCTGCCAGCTTGTACTTGCACTGCAGCTGCTGTGAGAAATGTCGACTCATACTTTACATTCACAAGATGTGCTGCTTCTTTCGGTCTCTTTTGCTCTGCCTCAAGTGGGTAAGAAAGTTTTTGTTAACTTTGCTTCCTCTTCTTGGAACTTGCTACAAGAAACTGAGATTGACTGAGTTCACCTCATTCAGTGATTTTACATCCAAACTAAAAGTTACTGACAAGTACAAGGTGACAACAAACTCTCTTTGGATTATGTCAGCAAGTGACATTTAATATAACCACAATAAATATTTTATAATTTTACTGTAGATTGTTGGAAAAATATATACTGTATTCAAAGAAAGTACCTCATACTGCCAATACTGGATGTGTTTGTCATTTTCAAAACCTACTTTCTCCAAAGTAATAAAAGTTGACAACAAACGCTCTTCGGATTATGTCAGTAGGTGATGTCTACTATAACCAGAAAAAATATTTCATAATTTTACTGATTTTTAGAGAAATACATAGTCAAAGTACCTCATATGCTAATACTGGATATATTTTTCCGTTGTTTTCAAGAATTATTTTTATTTACAGTAAAATTATGAAATATTTATTGTGATTATAGTAGATGTTACCTACTGACATAATCCAAAGAGAATATGTTGTCATTTATTATTTTGGTGAAAATAATTCTAGAAAAATAATCAGAAATGTATATCCAGTATTGGCAAAGGTAGTCTGGCTGTTTATTTCTCCAAAAATATACAGTAAAATTATAAAATATGTGTGGTTATAGTAAATATCACTTAAGAGTTTGGTGTCACCTTTCACTAATTTGGAGAAAATATGTTTTAATGATCAGAAACGCATATACTATCTAGTGGCAGTATGATGCACTTTGACTTATTTATACCAAAATGTAGATTAAAATTATATTTATTTAGAATATAGTATATGTATGAGACAGTAATAGGTCTGTCATAATGTTCATTACTTTCACCGTTCTCCCTTCAAGGCCACTTCTAGGCTGCATTACTGTAAAGCACCATCAGGGTATATGCAGGAATAATGAAGTTAATTTCAATACCTTTTCAAGACTTTTTAAAGACCCTCCAAAATAAATTCAAGACTTTATCGTCACTTTGTTTTATTAAGCAACAAATCTTTGATTTACAAAACTGCTCAGCCATTCTTGAAAATCAGGCATCTCCAACCAGGAGTCCGAAAACTTGCATTTACCCATTGTTCTCACGGTCTCGCGGCAACTTACTCGAACACACAGACTCAACTTGGAGATAAAGCAGCCGCGCATGCGCACAAGATAGGCCTAGCCGTAAAGGCTGTTGTAACCTGACACTCTAAATTTGTGCGAAGCAGTTTCCGAATCCTCCGCGGTGAGGAAAACAAATATTAGTCATACATACTTTTTGCTGTCAAATTATTTAAAGCTAGAATAACAGCAAAAAAATAATACCTCATCAAATCGCTATCAAGACTTTTTAATACTTTTCAAGACCCTTAATTTTCCAAAAATTGATTTATCAACTTTTAATAACTTTCAAGACCCCGCGGACACTCTGTTATAGTCCCTACAGATTCAGATTAGCTTTGTAGGGATCTGGTCGAGTGCTGTATGACTGGATAAATGAGGCACAGATTATAGTGCAAAGAACTTTGAGTATCTTGATAAAATAGAAAGGTGCTTTATAAGTACAGTCCATTTCCTCCTCTAACAGCAGAGCTTTAAGCTCACTGTGGAGAAGCCAGTGTATGAGAAAGGTGTTACTTAGAAGGAAATCCAAACATCGACCCGTTGCAAGTGTAGATGGGGAACTGGACTGTGGATGAAGGACGGTGGACAACAGGACGTCCAGGCAAGAGAGACACTTGTGTAAGCTGTAAAAGGACGACAATAAAAACGTTTCGGACTGTAAAACTTTGTCATTTGTCCCTTCCCTTTTTCTGTTTTCAAATTACAATGTTGCTTACAACATATCAATGTGAAGAGAAAGTGAATGAGTGCAACTGCAATCATAAAATGTTTAGAAATGTGAAAATAAAAATGAAAGTCGTACAGTACGATGACTCGTATAGAGCCATACGTGTGCGAGGGGATGGGAGGAATATGAGGTTAGAGTTCAGGGAGCTGGCAGAGAGTAGGTCAGTGTGGATAACAGCACTTACCATTCTTCTGTGATGTGTGCATGGAGAATGAATTTGGAAAAAAACACATAAATTGGTTAAAATTGAAGATGAACTCGGCTCTCTGCTCCACACAGAGGGCTGTGGTAGCTCAGACAGGAAGGGCACCAGGCGTGAAAACAATCAACAGATCTGCATGTGAAGTAGTTGGATGTGGTGACCCCTGAGGAAGGGAGCAGCCGACAGAAGAAACAATAAATAAATCTTTCTCTGTAGAATGATGGACCCTGAACAGTCTGGAAATGACGGACGGCCCTGAACCTCTGAGATCCTGAAGCAGCGAGGCTGGACCGTTTTTCACCCACACCGTCTGTTTTTTCTTTTAGTTTTTGTTAAATAAATATCGTTTCTTGTCTTGTTGACTAGATCTGGTCCGAGTGGAAGGCGTCTCATAGAGGTACCAGCCTGCAGGTGTTGTTCTGCTGCACCTTCAGTAAAATCACCACTTCCAGCTGATGATCTGCCTCTCCTCCTGGTTTGTTACGTAAAGCTGAATTTGACGTGCGAGCACCTCCGTGGATCAGCTCTCACCTCTTTGTGTGCCGTCCAGCTGAGGCTCTTAGTCACACAAGCAGTGCAGCCATTTAGCTTCTTTTTCTGAGCACAACGCGCACATTTACTCTATAGCTGGCACAGAAACGCTCGCGTACACTCAGCCTGCCAGGCTCGGGAGCATCAAGGCCCAATCTAGGTCACAGCATCAGCCCAGAGGTATCCTGGTCTCCACACAGACGTACGCATGCACGGATTTTTAATTTCCAAGTCACGTGTTTAGCGTGGAAAATCACGTTTATTTTACCTGATTTTGTCCCAACGAGCAGAAAAACATTACAACAAATAGAAAATTATTAGTTTAAATGCTGCTCTCGCGTGGCTGATGGTTTTATGAGTCAGCCTCTTACTGTCACACGCACATCGTTTCTGTGATTAAGTTCACCTCCCCCTGCAGATTATTAAATCAGCAGCTATTTAAGCCTAAAATAACTCCTTCTTTTTTATTTTCGGGCTATAAATACATCCTTAAGGTTTCTGCTGCAGATATTCGTGTTGCTGCAGAGACAGAGATGTAACAGCAGCTTTCTTCTTTCAGCTTTCTATAAATATTCCAAAGCTAGCTTTCTTTTGCTGCCTCCTCCCCTCCCCCCTTTTCTTTGCTGTTTGTCTTCTTCTCCCCTACAAATACTCCCACGTCTTCCCTTTTTCTTCTTCTTTTCTCCCGTCGTACCAGCAGAGACGGGCATTTCGTTTCTCTGTGGTGGAGCGGAGAACAATCACTGCTGTGCGTCTCTTATTCATCCTTTAAGAGGATATATATATTTTATTTTAATAATATGACATTTAGAAATCCTCCTTCCTTCTGCTCTGATCCTCAGTGAAACACATCGGTTGCTCACAGTGAAACGTTTGCTCGTGTTTTCATTCAAGGGGTCTTTGGAGATTTTTATCAGTAAATAAACAGAGCCGAGCTGAGCCCAACATGCCCGGCGCCGTCCTCCCTGACCTATCAGCGTGAGGAGTAAGCGTGCCACCTATGAAGTCAGCAGCCCCCAACCCCCACCCTGAACACATGCTCAGCATCCTCTGGGCGAGAGCGGAGCGAGACGCAGCTGAGGAGCGGTGAAGTGGAAGTGCAGCTCAGCGTCACGAAAAGACAGAAATAGAGCGATGAGGCGGTGAATCGGGCGGCGGGGGGTGGAGGAGAGACGGAGGTAGGGGTTCGTTTAGGATCTGGTCGGGTCTGGATGCCACAACCTCGTGGATTGGGAGCGCATCACATCTGGAACAGCTGCAGACGGAGGACGCAGCCGAGGTTGGATGTTAGGATCTGCACAGGCCCGTGACGGTTCCGGGATGCTCCCGGCTGCTCTGACCCACGTCTTCGGTTCTTTTGGCGGAACGATGCGGACCGGGATCTGCGAAGTGCACTCAGCCCCCTGACTCTGCTGGCATCCATCTGCGTGGAGACCGTCAGGGTAAGGATGCTTCATCCTCTCCCCGAGGGGGGTTCTGCTGCTGCGTTTCACATTTCTGAAACGCTTGGAGGTTCTAAACAGACCCAGTGCTGCAGAGACGGGGCGAGGGAACCGGATGCCATGTCGTGCTGGAGCCTCATGCAGCATTTCCACATGTATAATTCATGACTGTGGAGATCCAGCAACAAGTAACCCGCTTCAGCCGAAGTGCTCGCAGCTTCAGACGATTCTGAAAGAGGAAACTGGGACAAACGGTTGAGGTTCTGGTCATTTAAAAAGAATGGTGCCAAATTGTCTGATCTGGGTAAAAAGATTATTTCTCTGATTCGATCAGTCGGGTCAGATCTGGTCACACTGGGTCAGAACGGGTCAACAGGATGATCTCGTGTCACTTCCTAACTCCAAACATCCTGCAGCGCTAAACGCAGTCAGGGAGTTCAGACGTTTCCAACGTTTGCTGTTAAATTTGATCAACTGCTGGAGAACTTCTTATTCTTGAAATCTAATTTTATATTATTTCTCAAAAAGTTTTTGAGGTTTATGTAACCTCGTAAGGTTTCACTGAAGAAAGGACTCGTTTGTTCCGACCATTAAAGGCAAATGGGCGATAACGTTTTCACTGGTTTGTGTTTGTCAAGTCGCACAAATATCTCGACTCACTGGACGGACTTTAGTTATAAACTTTACCAAATAAATTATTTGGAGTCAATCGAGTTCAAGATGGCTTCCAGTCTGCTACCTAGCTAATCCACAACTCAAAATGTTTTTAACTCTGCTGGTTTATAGTTACTGGACTGTGGTTTGTTGTGGTAGTAGCTGAGAGTCATCTATAACTTATGGTCCTGATGGACTGTCCATGTGGCGGTGGTAAAACAAGCCCAAATCATCACATCTCCACCGCCGTGCTTCACATTTGAGCTGTTTGTGCTGATATGGAGTGTTAGCTGCAGTGCATTCTGGGTAAACTTATCCACTTTGGAGACCTGTGGTTTCTTCAGATGAAACTTTAAAACCCTATGTTGTGCAGCCATGTTGGTTTTACAGAAGAAGCTCTCTGCTGCCGTCCACGGCCTGACCTTCGGGGTGAATTTGAGTTGCTTTTACAAAACCATTGCTGATGCCTTTCCATCTATGCATTGTGTTAAAAGCTATGCTCCAGAGCAGCAGAACCTCCTGATTTTATAGGTGGTTCCTCGATGATCAGTTAATTGATACGGAAGTTTCTGGAGACTAAATGAGATAAAGATGGAGGGTTGTTTTTTTTTCCGGGAATCTTTAAGCCCAGATTCACATGAGCTGCATGATTTTTGAAGGTGCTGCTCTAACTCAAAGCTCTCATAAAGGAAGACATGTGCCTTAAACTGTGCTGCATCCCTCTGTACTCTGTTTGACTCGCTCGATCAGTGTTAAATCCCACAGCTGCCAAACTGTGCAAAAGATTAAGACAGGACGCCCCAGCTTGTTGAATGTTTTATAATTTACCACGTAGAAATGTCAAGCAGAACATCGCAGGGATGAGACGAATCTAAGAGGCAGAATGTGTCTGACGTGGACGTCTTTTTGATCTAAAAGTATTGGTAAAAACTAGATAAGGCCTCAGTCTCATCAGAACTGGAATGTTGTGTCCCTTAAGCCGATTTTTGATTGACAGTCTCTGTGAATGTGCCTTGATGTGGGCGGGATCTTCACAGCAAGTCTGCTCGACGCTCCTCTGGTGTCACTTTCTTTAAGACACCCAACAACGGGAGGACATCGAGGTCGTGGTCGGCCTGGTGCTCCGTCCATGTCGACTCATACACAAGTTAGAAGTTAGCCAGAGAAGGTTAACGAGACTTACGTTAGGAAAAAGAATTAAAGCAAGTCAGGGAAGTGGATGAAAATGGCGACTCAACCGGTAGGTAACATGGCTCCCTGGCCAACCAGTGGTCTACAGTCCGCTGACATGACTGGCTCAGTTCACCTGGATCCTCGGCCGGGTAGGTCCTAATGACTAATCTGGAAGCAGGTGGGATCCCCCAAACCCAGTCTGAGTCAACCGAGTCGAGCCCATGCAGGGCGGAATGACCGAACACTGAGCTGTGAACAGATATGGACTGCACGACAACTCCATCGACTCCTAATGACGACATCCTACACGACTAATCAGAAAATATCCTCGCGCGACAATTGTTGGAGACAAAAAGAGATAAATTCGGGGCTCTTACTAGAAACGCCACGGCTGAATTGCACTTTTTTGACGGCTGCAAATTGTGACTTTGTGCATACGTCTCATAAAAAGAAGACATGCGCCTCAAACTACGCTGCCAAAACAACACGTCTCTGTGGGTTTGGATCTCTAAACTCAACACTGTTTGCAACATCAGCTGAATTAATTACTAGGCCTGTCACGATAAGCAATAAATCAATTAATCGCATAATTAATGAAAATGATCAACCTCGTTTTCATTTATCGGCTCTATTGTCTCTCTTTCTACTGAAGACACTGGATGACAAAAGGCTCTACTGCGGTGCTTTTCACTGACCACTTTCCCTTTAAAATCTGTTTTAACAATCCAAAATCGTGTTTTTGGATTGTTAAAAGCAGCTAAGCTACGAGCTAAGCTAACAGGCCGACCTCGAGGGAAAAACCTCAGTCTTGTCGAAGCTCCAAAATTCACAGTTAAAACTTGTGCCTTCGTCTAAAAAGTTGTTTTTCTCTGCAAAAAGAATCTGAGAACTTGTTTACTGATTTTTTTTTATTAAAAGCTTTGTGTGGAACATGCTATGCTAAAGAGCTCAAACCACACTGAGCGTCCGCCATTTTAAGAACTGAAAAACAGGAACGAGACGTCACGTCAAGGAGACTCCCTTCCATTTTTCTTAAAAAGACACACTGCTCGCTCCCTCACTATCCATCCTTCGATTCAGTCTTCTACTGCCATCCAGTGGTCAAAAAAAGTACTACACACAAAAATTAACTAACATTTCTTCTTAAATTTGACAATAATTACTAATTATTATCAAATTTCAAACAATATTATCGTTTATCACAATAATTTCTGAGACAATCGCCCAGCAGAATTTGTTATCGTGACAGGCCGATTCATTACGATCTCCTGAGAGCTGGTGACACCTGCGTCTCAGGTAAAGAACCTGAGGAAGAGGAGCAGTCGGCTGAACTGTCGCCTTTAAAGACAGACGAAGAGCAGAAAAGACATACTTTATCATTCCTTCTAGCGAGGAGTGTCAGACTTTGTTGCACCTGCAAATAAATTGTCCAAAAAAGCTGTTTTGGGTTTACATTCAGTAAGAAGCAACTTTTATACCAAAGAACATTTCCACGCTGTGCGTTCAGACGTTAAACAGAACCTGGACTGATTATTTCTCAGAGATAATTTCTGCTGACCAGAAAAGTTGGAAACTCCTTTTTTTTTGTTATTTATTAAGAGTGATGCCTGCTGCATTTGCTGAAACTAAACAGTTGTTGCTTACAAGACAATATAAACACAATAAAATAAACAGCCTTTACAGCTATTACATGATTTATATCATTTAAGCAGATAGTTCTTTATTTTTTTGTAATAATGACAGAATAAACGCATCGTTTTGACAATTTATTTAATTTTTGTTGATCATCTGAGGACCCACTGTGGTTCTGACCTCAGCTGCATTCAGGTACAGGAAGTAGCATTCCTTAAAGGAATGCATTTCGCCCGCTGCCTCGCTCCTCAAACAACAACCTCATGTGATCATGTGATCAGTTAGAGCTCAGAGTATGTGTTGGGAATGACTCTCAGCTACTGCCACGTCAAAATTTGGTTCAGCATCTGGAAAAACGGAAGAGTTCTGGGCATTTTTGTGGCGGCTATCTTGCTGAGAACACCTTTTCTGATGAAGCACATTTTGAAATAAAGTTTTAAAGTTCTTTACCTCCAATAAAAGCACAAAAACAATTGAGTGAAAGCAAACAGGCAGCGAAAATGCTTAAAAACCAGCTTCCAGTGATCGTTTGTTTTAGTAATTATTGTATTTTCCTAAAAATCTACAAGTAAAACCACCAGTTTAGCTGTTCGCTCCCTCCTCCATCTTCTTAAGTTGATTATTTTATATGCTGAAGCTCATTTTTTTTAGGCTGAATCATCCTGTGGATGAGCAGCGGACCTGATATCACGATCACAGCGAGATGGGAGCCTTGCAGCATCAAGGACGCATTAAAAAAAAAAAAACCTGCTTTGAGCCAAAAATATCACAGCTGAGGACTATTTATGGAAGGAAAGCAAAGAGATGCATAACATTTCCATGTTTAATAAGATCCACTCAGATGCTAATCAGATTCAGAGAACTGACAGCGATTTATAAAACCCTTTAAATGTTTTACTTTAACATAAAATTGACTTTAAAAATGAGGTATTTACTTAAAACTGTTTGTGATGGTGATTATTGCTCTTATTGAATTAATTTAAACACATTACATTTGTTTTAGCTTCATTCAGATTCACAGTTGCTGTCTCTTAAGACTTGTTGAATATATTTAATGTTAAATCATGAATTTATGCAATATATTTAAATTCAGCACAACATCTTGATGTTTGAGTACAGAAGCTTATTTTAGATGGTTTTCAATTAGATTCAAAGCTTTAAAAACAAAATATGTAGCTTTTTTCTGTCAGGAACTAGGATTTTATTATTAGGGCATGTAGGTTAATAAAATTGGTTGATTTAATAAAATTAATAATAATAAAAACTAAAATTTGCTGATATGCAACCCAGCTCTGGGTCAACTCTGGAATGACTAGACCGTTCTTTCATCGTCCAGTCTCACCATGACTCACGTCGAGTCTACTCGGGCCTACCAGGTCATGGTGGTGGTCAATATGTTTGAGTGATGGCCGTCAGTGCGGTCGCCCCAAACCTCAACGTTATTTTCTTTCTGAGGCTAACACTACGTAGCGACGGTTAAATAAGTAAAATTACGTCACAAAACTCTCAGCGTCCTCAGCCACAGTTTCTTAAAACTGTTGTGGTCGAGTCGAGACCACCTTCCCTCTGCTGGTCGGAGCCAGTAAACAGAGTCCATGTGGTCTGGCTCTGTCGTCAGCCCACGTCTGCACCTCCTCGCAGCACCACTGTGTTGGTTGACGTGTTTTTATTGGATATATTGTTCTAGAATGTAAATATTAAAAACCGACGCCGCGGTTAAGTTTTAAAAATGGTGCGTTTGATTTGTCTCTCTGTTATTTTCCACCTGGTTCTGGACTCAGGGTTCGGGACAGCAGCTTGATCAGGGAGGTTCAGCCACCTCTTCCAGCTCTTCTGGGAGGACTTCAAGGTGTTCCCAGACCAGTGAGAGACAGTCTGTTGCACCTCCCTTGGGAGGCGTTCAGGGTCTATCCTTACCGTAGGTGAGGGTAGAAACGTAGACCGACCAGTAAACAGAGAGCTCCTTACAGCTCAGCTCCGTCTTCACCACAACAGACCGGCACAGAGTCCACAATACTGCAGAAGCTTCAGTGATCTATCCGTCAAACTCACAATCCATTCGTCCCTCACTCGTGAACAAAACCCAGAGATACTTGAACTCCTTCACTTGAGGCAGAACCTCCCTCTCACCAGGACCAGGGCCTCAGATCTGGAGGTTCTGATCCTCAGCCCAGCTCCAGTGAGAGCTGGAGGTCACGGCACGAAGGCACCAACAGGAACACATCCTCTGCAAACAGCAGACACTACAAAGTAAAAGTCCTGAAACATTATTGGCTTCATGCTGGGAGTTACACTTCGACCGGCCCTTAGACTCAGGTTGTTTATTTCCCTGCCGTATGAGAAGTAAAACGTCTAAATAATGTTTCTGTGCGCGAGCTGCAGCGGGGCGTGATTGATGAAGCAGTATGCGTTTATTAAATACCTCGGTGGGGGGCAAAGCATCCACGAGCTTCTGTTCATTCCAACATCGGAGCCGTATCGGCTGAACTCTGCCCTGATTACAGTAAATTGCCCTCCCAAAAGGAAGAGGTGTAATTACATTATTTACACTGGAGAGTGTTCCTCTCTGAGTCACTGCAGATTTACTCTGAACGCTTTAATCATCCAGACTGAAAGTGTCAGAGCTACAGGGTTAACTGTCCTCTGTTGTCCCTTTTGTCCTCTGGTGAGACCTCGTCTACAGAACCGCATGTGGATTGGATTAACTACAAGAACAGAGCTCCTAATGATGTTGTTTACAGCAACCTGTTTGTTGTTTGTGTTTATTTTTTCATAGAAAAAATAGAGTCGACCAACTGTCAACATTAAGGCCCATTTCAGGAGCTTCTAAGTAATCTTATTTTCTGTTTAGTTCAGTTTATTTATATAGCGCCAAGTCGCAACAGAAGTCATCTCAGGGCACTGAACAGAAATATTCATTTATAAAAATAATAATTTAACATTATTTATCTGAGGAGCAGACTGGTTTGAGTTGAACTCCACTGCAGAACTCTCTTCTTGAGCAAGCATGAAGGCGACAATGAAAAATTAAACTGAAGTTTAAATTGTAAATTGAAGGGGGCAATTAAAAACGGAGGTGACGCCCAGATTCAAATAAGTTTTAATGACAGAAAAGTCTGAAAGAGCGCGATCGAAAATGTTTTTATTTATTTCAGGACACAGCGTAAAGTTGTTGTTTTTTTCATTATTTTATTTTGTGAATAATTTCAGCTTGTTATGCTCCTTTCAGCTGATTTCTGCAAGTTTCATCTTTTCCTGCTATTTCAGCTACTATTTAGCTGTTTTTATGCTAATTTTAGCTATTTCAGCCAATTCTACATTTTTTGCAATAAAAACTTTTTATATAAAATAAAACTTTTTTCAGCCTAATTCAGAAAAAATGTGCTCTTTCCACTTCCTTCTGGTACCGTATTTTCCGCCCTATAAGTCGCACTTTTTTGCACAATTTACATGCCCTGCAACGTATAGGCCGAAGAGACATATTTATGGATTTTCCCCATATTTATAAACCAATTTTTGGCTGAGATATGCGTTTTTATTCATTCGTACTGAAAAAAAAAAAGCAGTCCCACTTTCAGCCACTTGATAGCAGCGTAGTAGTAGTAGCTGTATGGCATGCCGTTGTATCATGTAATAGGTAAATGTGGCATCATGACAAATTCAAAAAAGTTCAAGACAAAAACAACTGGACTTTATTATACTTTATACTTCATGTTTTATTTTCCTTGAACTTTTTTTGAATTTACCATGTCCTGGATGACTGAGAAGCTACACCAGCTTTTAATGACACAATTGGCCTGCCATAATCTCCCCACCTTCGTTCTGCTCGCTGCTTGGAACCGTCAAACTAGCTGCACCGCCCAGGCGAAATGCAGCTGATTTGACTATTAAAGTGCATTTAATTAAGCAAAAGTTAGACTGAGACACAACTTTACTATAATTTCAAGCAAACAAATAATTGTTCTTAAGTGTTAATCTTGTTAAATTCTTGTTGAAGTCCTCCCGTGCATGCTCCCAAGGCTGCAATTTGGCAGCCCATCGATTTCTGGCACAACACCGGTCCACATTTCCGGGCTGTCAGCGGTAAAGCGTAACAAATGCAATGCTTCAGCAGTGACGCATAACAGATGCAACTTATACGGCAAAGTGACGTATTTATGGATGTTTCCACTTCATTACACAAATATGGACTGACGCGACTTGGAGGGTGGAGCGACGTGTACGGTGGAAAAAACAGTAATTTAAGCTTCTTTATGATTTTAGCTACTTTTCAACAGTTTTTTTCCCCCCTACTTTCAGCTTTTTTTCAGCTAATTTCCACGTTCTTGTGCTCATTTCTGCTTTCAGCCTAATTGTACAAACATGTTTCTCTCGTCTGGTAATTTAAGCTTCTTCTACCTTTTCAGATTTTGTTTAGCATTTTTAAGCTAATTTCATCTGTTTTCAGATATATTCAAGTTTTTCATGGTAATTTTTGCTACTTTCAGCCTAATTAACTTATTTATGGTAATTTCAGCTTGTAATCTCCTTTCAGCTTATTTCTGCTAGTTTCAGCTTTCCCTGGTATTTCAGCTTCTACTATTTAGCTGATTTTGTGCTAAATTTAGTCTTTTCAGCTAATTCCACATTTTTGTATCTTATTTCAGCTCCTTCCACTTCCTCCAAGTTATTGAAGCTTCATTCTGCCTTTTCACATATTTTTTGTTGCCAATTTCTGCTTATTTAAACCTAATTCAGCAAATATGTGTTCTTTCTGCTTTCTTCTGCTAATATAGGCTTGTTCTTCTATTTCAGCATGTTTTAGCTAACTTCAGCTGTTTTTCAGCAAGTTTTAAGCAATACGCATTCACACTGCATTTAGCAGCAAATGCAGTTTGTCCAGTTTAAACTGAGTCTGGAAAGTGAAGCAGGAGGTGTTTGTGTGACCGTCTTCCTTCTGCATTGTTTGGGTTGTGAAGCAGTCGTGACCCAGCAGAGACTTTTGAGAGGGACCCAGTTCATTCTGACATGAACGAGGTGGAACCACCACTTTACAAACCCTGATGTTCTTTTACCTGTTTATTTTGTATAAAACTATAAATCATAGACATGCCGCACAACTACTATTTGTCAACTTTCAAGAAACAACAAAGAAAGAAATGAATTGTTTAATTGTCACCGATATTTTTTTTTAGATCAGTGGAAGAGATGGATCATAGAATCTCTTTAATTTGCAGTTCTAAAACAAACACCTGCATCAGATTAAATCAGCAGATTAGTCTTCAGCTGGACGCAGACGAACATGAACCGTGGCACCAACATGAGAGATGTCAGTTAAAGCAAAGGGGAGAATTAGGAAACGTCTTGAAGAAAGCAAAACATCACAGAACGTTTCGAAATATGGGTCAGCTGGGTCTAAAATCTGGACCAAGTAGAACGAAAACGAGAAAGTTGTAAAAGCGTTGACCAAAGAAAGACATTGAGATATTAAGACAGTAGTGAAAAGAAAATGAACAAAACAAATAGTAACAGTTGAAAATGGAATGAAATATTCCAAGACGAGACTCCAACCTGCAGAGCTGATCCGAGAACAGCAATAAGAGACATTTGGAGCCAGACTGATGAAGAATACTGTTTGTCATGAAGCCTCAGAAAAGCCAAGCTTAGATGAAGAACTAATGGGGTGGTTTTTATCTTGATTCCATATTTTTCTTCTTCTTGATCTAAAAAAAGCAACTGTGAATGACTACAACTTTTATATTTCTTTCTTTTTTTTTATTGTATCATAACGTCAGAAGCTTGGATTTTTAAAAAGATAGTTTTGTGGAGCAGCACGGTGGCACAGTTGGTAGAGCTGCTGCCTCTCAGCGAGAAGGTTGCTGGATCGAATCCCAGCCAGGGCCATCTCTGGGTGGAGTTTGCATGCTGTCTCTGTGCATGTGTGGGTTTTCTCCAGGTGCTCTGGTTTTCTCCCACAGATCAAAAACATGCATGTTAGGCTGATGGGTAACTGAATTGTCCCTAAGTGTGAGTGAGAGAGTGAATGGTTGTTTGTCTCCTTTTCCCTGTGATGGACTTGAGACCTGTCCTGGGTACCAGTGACCCTATGACCCATAAAGGAAGAAGCAAATAAAGATAATGGCACATCTGTGATTTATATTTTGTACAAAACTTAACTTTGAAAAGTACATTCTGCAAGAGTGGTGAGTCTGCAAGAGTGGTGAGTCCATAATTTTATACTAGAGGTTGTATATCGTACCTGCCCCAGTTCACAACCAAAAATAAACAAACAAACAAAATGAGTTAGCCTCCCTGCAGTGTTGAAGCCAGCAACAACATAGTTGTTAATACTGTATATCACTTCACAAATAGGCCTGTCACGATAACAAATTTTGATGGGCAATTTATTGTCTCAGAAATTATTGCGATAAATGATAATATTGTTTGAAATTTGACAATAATTAGTAATGTCAAATTTAAGAAGAAATGTTGTTTAATTTTGTGTGTACTACCTTTTTTGACCACTAGATGGCAGTATAAGACTCATTGAACCAAGGATGGATAGTGATGGAATGTGCAGCGACTCTTTAAAGAAAAATGGGAGTTAAAATGGATTTTAAAGAGAAAATATTACAGTTATTAGCTTTAAGTGGATCATTTATTAGTGATGGGATCATAAAGTTAAACAGAAGGTGGTTGATTTATGAACTCCAACAGGAAGTTGCTGCTGGTTCCAACAGGAAGTTAGAACCAAAAGGATGAAAACTGTTTTTAGAGGCGGGAAAACCACAGAAGTGAAGACATGTTCTTACATTTCAACATAAAACTTAATTTGTACATTTACTTTGGTTACATGTCAAAAGCTTACTTTAATTTTGATGTATTATCCAAATAAACCCTAATTTTAGGTTTAGCGACAACGTTTTTCACCTGTTTTCAGGTGGTGTTCATTTTGATTTATAGTTTGATGTTGTTAAACGTTACAAAAACAAATAAAATCTATAAAATAAATAAAAGTTACCTTGTGTGTAAACTCTGCTGGACAGGACCTCATCACCAGGAATCTTAGGGTTAAAAACTCCGTTGGTGCTGACTATTAGTTACCCGGTACTACATTTTTAAAAGTTCAGTTTTTAGATAATTAAAGACTTAAAATTAAAAAAAAAAAACTTCAAGTTTTTCAGTCAGAGCAAAGAATTTACCGATGGAGCAGTCTACCTCACTTTGCGTAGCTTTTAGCTTGATGCTAACATTTTGGCGCGATGATAAACGCAAATAAAAGCGTAGAAGAAGAATTAGGTGGCGAGCTCGCGGCACCCCCTGCAGGGCGGAAAAGGTACTACATGCCTCACTTCAGGCCTTTTAAACAAGTTGTGTGTCAGCAAGAACAACAAACATGCAAAACATTAGTCTATGACCTCTGACCAGAACCTGTGAGTTGGTGTGACTCTGAACCTGGTCCGTGCTCGTCAAGTTTAAAACAAATTCTGAGCCAGAGAAGGAGCTGAAACAGACGTAATGTTTGCTCGTTTGTCAGTCCAGCTCCTTCCTGTTCAAACATGTAAATAAGCTGGTACAATTGTCCAAACGAGAGGAAATAAAAGAAATGATCATCTCCAGTTCAGTTTTTGCCAGAAAATTTATGTTTTGAGAAGTTCCCAAGACAGAAGTGACAGTTTCTGGTTTGCTGTTTTATTTTGTTTTTAAATAATCAAAAATGACACAAAGTTTCTGAGGCTGGACTGAACAGAAGATCCTGGAACACAAATAAATTGTAATTAAATACAGTTTATCAATAAAGTTTGTTGTAAAGTTTGTAACACAGTTTGTTGTAAACTTTATTAAAATGCAAAAAAATAAGGGGAAACGCATAGAAACACCAATTAAATACTAAACAAAATTAACATTTGCTTCAATTTATTTTAGTTTTGTTATTTTTCATCATTACTACCTTCTGCCTGAATTTCCAAACAGAAATATTTTTAAAAAGAGCTTTAACATCAAACTGGTCCTTAAATGTTAAATAATAAACAATAAAAAATGTTCTTTTTTTTTTTATTATTTTTTATTTTTATTTTTTTTAGATAAACTATTAAAACTTCGTCGTTCGAGCTGGTCTGTCAATTGAGGAAAAACACGCAAAGGGCGCCACCTGCTGGACAACACGTTTATAACTAAACAGGTTGTTTCATCTTTTTTTGTCAGTCTTTTAGATTCTATAAATTACATTTTTTACTTTCAGAACGAAAGTGTCACATTTATGAAAATTATATAAATTGTATTTTAAGTTAAATCATCTGTATATTAATGTTTGATGCTAAATCAAATTCTGTTTATCTGCTTTTAGCAGATTTATGAAACATAATGAGTGATTATTGTATTTTAATTGTTGTAGTTTATTTATTTATTTAGAAAAAGTTGCATCTTAAAGTTTTGTGATCCAGTTTTAAAAAGCCCAATCCTCCTAAAGTGAAAATCTGACTAATTTAACTTTTAATTTTGATTTATTTAACATGTGAGTGCTCGTTGTGTATTTCCTTTAATTAATTTACAGATTTTGAGAAGATGATTTTAATTAACTTGTAAACACTTCTTTGAGCAATTTTTAGGAATTTATTTCTTTTTTTTTTAAGGCATTTATAGTGTGGCAGCATCGGCAAACGTTAATTCCTGCTCTGCTTTAGATTTTCTGTTTATCCAGACTGAGAAAATAATCAAATTTAATTTAATTTTCAAGATTTTAAACAAAAAGTCTTAAATGTTTAAAACGTTTAGAATTTACGTGGATTTGTTCAGCTGCTTTTAAAGCAGTAATAATCTGTAAATAAGAATGAAATTTAAAGCAAGGTCAGATTATTTTAAAGTTGTTTTAAGTACAAAACCACTGATTTATTCAACATTTCAGTGCCATATTATGAGCCTCGGTTGAATCTGTTTTTTTTTTTATTTTTCATTTTTCAATATTTCCATAATAAGCATATTTCCCTCTTTAAACCCCTAAAACCTTAAAACCCTAAATGTGGAGCTCAGAAGGAGACTCGTCTCAAAACATTTACATGTATTATTTTATTTCTGTTTAAACTGTAATAATCAAGAAATACCACCAGAGGGCAGCACTAACCCACCCCAGACTCTTGACTGCAACTGAACTCTGAACAGCTAAAGCTTCTGAGTTCAGACCTGAGCAGTGAGAAAAAAACGTTTTCAGATTTTCCGTTCTGAAACAAACAAGTGAAACATTTATTGTTGGATTGCTGGCATCAAAATATGAAACTTTAATTTCCATATTTTCCCAACAGAGCTCTTCACTCTCAGACTGCAGGTTTACTTGTGGTTCCTAGAGTTTCCAAAAGCAGAATGGAAAGAAGATCTTTCAGTTTTCAGTCTCCTCTCTTGTGGAACCAACTTCCAGTTTCTGTCTGTGAGACTGACACATTGTCCAGTTTTAAGACTTTCCTTTTTGATAAATCCTATAGTTAGGGTTGGCTTGTTACGCTGCTATAGACTTAGACTACTAGAGGACAAATAGATCTCATTTCTTAAAATGAATTGTTACAAATGAATACTTTACATTTGATGCTATTTCTATCTTAACATGTGCTTATTGACCTGCCATTGAGTATCTGTTCCTCTCAAATCCAGCCGGTCGAAGCAGATGGCCACTTGTCCCGAGTCTGGTTCTGCTGGAGATTTTTTTTCCCTCACAAGGGAGTTTTTCCTTTCCACTGTTGCCTTCACACTTGCTCAAGATGAGAGTCTGCAATGAAGTTAGACTCAAAGCAGTCTGCTCCTCAGATAATTAATGTTATTAACTTGCTTTTTACATGTAGGAATGTTTCTGTTCAGTTCTGTCATGACCTGGCGCTATATAAATAAAGTGAATTGAACTGAATTGAACTCTGTCCTTTTCAACCCGAGAGGATCTTTTCTTAAACTCTGGCATGAAGGACAGCGGGTGATATGCATTCCTTTGAGGAATGCTAGTCCTGGGACTTTCGGTCTCTGTCCTCTCTATCACCTCTTTAGCTTTCCTAAGTTCCTTTAAAAAAAAAACTTTTTGTCTGACTGTGACTCCATGCTCTGGCATTGTGTTGGTCAAGATTAGAAGATTAATATGTCTCTTTTTTTGGGTGCAATTGAATGTCCTTTGCTGCTTTTGGTCTGTTTACTTGAGAAGGGCACGACACTTTTAGATTCGTCTTTTCCAAGAAGGTATTCGCTCTTGAGTTCTGCATGTCCTCATTTAGCTTCTTTGCACTCTCAGGATGCGTCTTCCAAAACGCACTCCTTCTTCAGTGCCTCCGATCCACGCTTTGCCTCATTTCCTTTTCTATAAATCAAAAACAATCTTCCATGACACTAAAAGTATCTAATTTTACCATCGTCTCTAAGAATCACGTTTCAATTTAAACAACAGTCAAGAATAGAACATGTAAAACCTGTAAAGAACTACTAAGCTTGAAGTATTTTGCATCAATAAATCAAAGGAAAACTTTGATTTGGGTTTAAAACAAAAAATAAAATAAAGTGTACTGACTGGTTTGAGCAGTCAGACTGAACAAACTAAAGTGGACTAATGGATGTCCACGACGTGTTAACTCTTTCTTATCGCTGCTCGAGTCTTGTTGTTATGTCAACAAAAAAAAGGAAGTAGGAGAGACAGATATGGAGATGGGCAGAGGAGAAGATGTGTATACGTGCCGAGCGGCACTAATCTGTTTTACGCAGTCTGGGGGATTCCAGCCAGCTGCAAGGGGAGTGATGACCTTGGCAGAGAACAAAGTTTTTTTCTGTCCCAGGGACAAACATAGAGTCAAAGACAAGTGTGGACCGGTCAGCAGATAAATGATTAACTTACACTAAAGTGCAGAGGAGGTTACATTTTAACATACATATGGGGTGAATTGCAAACTGAACACACATACATTTGTCACGTCTAGACTGGACTATTGCAATGGTTTGTTAGCTGGGTGTCCAAATACTCAAATCCAGCCAGTCGAAACAGATGTTAGCAAAATATCTTACGACCACTCAACTGGTTGGACCATGACATCTTATGTCATAAGCTCTCAGAAACTGGTTTCTCAGATCACACTATTGGCTGGTTCTCTAATTTTCTCACAGATCGAAGGCAACGTGTTCAATACAATGGCACTTCTTCTAGCTATCCAACTGTTAACAATGGTGTACCACAAGGTTCAGTCTTAGGACACAGCCTCTTCACAATCTACATAAGTAATGTAGGTCAGAGCATTCCTGATGCATCCTTACATTTCTATGCTGACGATACAGTTGTTTATTGTTGAAGTAGAATAGATGCTAAGTTTTTTCAGCTTTTACAGTCTGCATTCGAAATTGTCCAGTCAGATTTGTTCCGTCTCAAACTGGTGCTAAATGCTGACAAAACCAAAGGGATGTTGTTTTCAAACAGGAAGTCAGTTCCAGCAGTCCTTCCTTCCATTTCATCTTTGAATGGTGTTCCTATTGACTTTGTCGATTCTAATGAATACTTGGGTATTTTGGTCGATTCACATCTCTCTTTTAAGCCTCATGTCAAAACTTGGTAAAGAAGCTGAAAGCAAAACTGTTTTTTTTTTTTTTTTTTTCAGAAATAGATTCTGTCTAACTCTAAATTCTAGGCAACACTTTGTAACTGCTACATTTCTCTTCTCCACTGTCTACCGTGACATTATTTACATGAATGCTCCTGTAAGCACCTTGCAGATGTTGGACGGTGTCTATCATGGTGCGCCAAGATTTGCAACTGGCTGTAACTACTATACCCATCACTGCACCCTGTATTCACTGGTCAATTGTTCTTCATTAACTTCACACAGACTCTCACACAAATCACTTCTTGGTCTGTTGCCTTCATATATCTCCTCCTATATTTCACTCCGTGAATGCAGCTACAGCGTGCACTCAAGACATAATTACTTGCAGTGTTCTCTCAGTGAGAAAGTCAGAGTCAGAGAATCTTTATTGTCATTTGCACCACATGTGGTACATGTGATGAAACGAGATTATGTACACAGGGTCCCAGTTACATCC
>JARVGQ010000309.1:6614503-6629231 GCA_031762355.1 Hypsolebias martinsi
CCTGACAGCATAGCTCCTAGGATCATTGGGACACTCAAACCCCTCCACCACGGTAAGGTGGCAGCCCAGGGAGGGGTCTATGCTGTTTAATTTAATTAAAATGTTTTAAAGTCGTATAAAAACGTCTCAGGCTCCAGTGGAGTCGTGGCGGCCCGTTTGCGTCGCAGGGTTTAGTAACTCCGTATTCAAGTTCCTCGCCCTGAATGTGCGTCCCAGTCCCAGTTTTCTGCTGTGTGTTGTGGCAGTTGGTCTGGTCATGTTGGTGCACGTTGTGTTCCTGCTGCGTTACATGAGATACGGCTAGAAATCCTTCCACCGGGTGTTCCCTTGCTCAATAACCTGGTGCTCGTTTCATGTACAGTAAACCCTTTAAGTACTGTAGTTGAAATCATGCATGGTGCTTTGTGCTTGCTGGATTTGGGAACAATAATAATAATTATTATGTATTTTTGAAAGTTTGGTGACATCATGGCACCCATATTCAAGTCCTTCCCCCGAATGTGGGTCCATATTTTATTACCTTGTGTTGTGGCAGCTGGTCCGGCAGGTGCAGGAATTTTAGTGTACGCAGAGTCCTGTGGCACCACTGAACCGTCAAACAGCCAGAAACGTGGCGGCGTATCTGACCCACATCGTGTAGGTAGTGAAATGTTCGGTGTGTCCGGTAGATTTGAGAAGGTGTGACCAGTTTTATTTGGAGTTTCATGTCTTTAGTGAATAAAAACAAAACAATAATCTGAATCTTAGCGAAGGCTTCCGATGGCATAGTGAAGTCAGATTCAAGCCCCTCGCCCTGAACCTGAGTCTTCATCTTTGTTACCTTGTGTTGTGGCAGTTGGTCCGGCCCTGCAGGGACGTTAGTGCGCGTGACTTCCTCCGTCTTCCGCCAGGCGTCCGCTTGCTACAAAATTAAAATCCACCGTGGAAAAGATAAAGATAAAGAGCTCCACGTCAGATCCTGGTCCTGGTTCTGTTGGTTTGCTCCGAGGTTCTGCTGAAACATCTTCCTGAAATCCCAGATTGTTGATGAATTATTGATTGTTAACAGAACTTTGGCTGATTATAGTCAGTTTAACAATCATTTTCATTGTCTAATAATTTTTAGTGACTAATAGTCCTAATTACTTCTGTAATAAAATACTTTTATTCTGAAGTTTTACCAGTTTGACGTTTTAATCTTCGCCCGTCTCTCACACCTAATTGGAAGTCTCTTCCTGTGGGATCGACCCGGTTCTGACACCTGCCAGTATACGTCTGAAAACCTGCAGCTCAGGCTTCTGGGCCGTCATTCATGTTGACAGAGCGAAGATTGTGTTGTGAAATGTGTAAACGAGTTGAGAAAAGGTGAAGAGTTGACCTGACGCTGATGAAATATAAGACAAGTAGCCATTTAGGAGACATTTTTATGAGCTTTCAGCCTTTAGCGACAGTATTCACCTCCACACTGAAGGAAGATGTCAGAATTTCCTGGGAATCCTGATTAAAAGAGCTCTTGGTGCAGTTTAGGACATTTCTTAGACAAACTGTCCTCATGGGAACACCGTCCTTTCAAAACGATCCTTGATCTTTAATGTTTTATAAAACGTTCATCCACAGAGAAACAGGAAACGACCCAGGATGCAACACGAACTGAGCCACGGCTCTATGTGGGTTTGTAGGTCGGGTTAGAGGCGGGGCTATGATGTCATCGTTTTCAAAAAGTTGTGTTTAGGCCGTCCACACGAGAACGCTAAAGAAGCTGAGGAATTCTCCCCGCTCTGGAATCTGGTTTATAAAAACGTTGTTCAGAACGGCGTTTTCATGTGGACAAGGTCCACGATGAAACCCGCTCTCTTTCAGTTCTCGGGTTTTACATCACAAGACAAAAAAAAATTAATAAATTTAAAAAAAACAACTGATCTGATCTGAACGAAAACACAACAGATTCCATGAGCTGTTATTTTTTTTTTTTTAAACAAAAATTGAGCTAAAGTGAAAAAAACTGAAGCTCGTAGAAACTCCAGCAACGTTCAGTCAGGTCAGCTGGACGGTTAATTTTTTTTGATGAGACGTTTCGTCCTTCATCCAAAGGACTTCTTCAGTCCGAGGTGTCACAAACATCCTGGAGTCCCACAAGCTCCACACTCACATAGTGAAAAAAAAAAAAAAAAAACAGTTTGCTGGTACAAAGATGGTTTCTGGGGCCCGCCCTCTCCCCCGTCAACTCCTCTGGGGCAGCCAGAATGGTTCAAAACGCCAAAGTTCATGCGTGTAGAACCTCCTTCAGCAGCAGAACTCTGTGGTTTTCTGTATCAGCCTCACGTGGTTCTGGAGGAGTCCACTCTTCATTCCAACGTTGGTTTCTGCTCAGCTCTCTGAAGGTCCACCACAACATTCAACCAGGCTGAGGTTCTGGACTCTGATTGGTCCTTGGTTCTGTCCTTGTTGACCCATTTGGTTGTAGATCAGCTGCTGAATTTGGGATCACTGTCCTGTTGGACCCAGTTTTGTCCAAGCTTCAGCTGTTGGACAGATGGACTCACGTCTCCAGAACTCTTTGGTCTACAGAGGAGTTCCTGGTCCGCTCAGTGACTGACAGGAGCCCAAACCATCGGCCCTCCACCACCGTGCTGACAGCTGGGAGGAGCTGTTTGCTCGGCGTGAGGTTTCATTTTATAAAAATTAATCAGATTAACACGCGAGGAAAAACAAGAATGAGACATCAGTTCTGAGTCCGGTAAAACCCCGAGACACGTTCCTGTTTCCTGCTGCTGTGAGACGATGGAGGCTTTGGATCTCTGAGACTTACAGCTCTCTGGTTGTGTATTAATTTAACACACACACACACACAGAGAGACTTATGGGTAAATTAGTGAAACAGAAAATTAGTTTTTGCCTCTGAGATATGCTTGTTAGGTTCCTTAATCACTCTGACAGCACACCTGTTCCCCGTGAGGTTGACTGACTCCGAGTCAGATTGGAGATGCTCACCCACGGCCTCAAACAAACATTAACGAGAACACGAGACGAGTTTTTCTGCTCTGACTTATTGTTGGAGTTTGTTTTTAAGGATTTGTTTTCTGGATGGGAACAGATGCTGTTCTAAACCCTGTAGGTACTTTTCTTCATTCATGGAGTCTTTCCAGACGTGTAAGCTGCTTGTAACAGAGTAACTAATGTACCCCCATACCATCAGAGAGGCAGGATATTAAACTGTGAGCTGTTAATAGACTGGATGGGCTCTCTCTTCTTTAGTTCAGAGGATGTGGCATCTTCAGATTTGGATCCATCTGACCACAGAGCAGTTCTGGACTTCACCGCAGTCCATTTGAAACGAGCTTTGGTCCAGAGAAGACGGCAGCGGTTCTGGATGGTGTTCGCATCGGGCTCCTCTTTTGTCTGATGGAGCTTTAAGCAGCATTTGTGGATGAACTCTGTTCACGCATGAGATTTTTAAGACCACTTTTAAATTTCCCACAGTGACTCGTTGTTTTAGACTTCTCTTTTGCTCTGCGTTTCTGTCTCCCTGTCTTTTAGTGGTGCCGTCAGAGAGTGAAAGAGACTGGTGTGTGGTTGCCATGGTGACCGTTATGATCCACTGGCAGCAGCGTTGACATTTCCTCTGATCTTGGTCCTCATACCCTTCTTCTACAGTTTACGGTCCATTAAAGCGCAAGAGTTTATTTCGAGCAGTGCAAATAATAAAGTGAGCCACATCCACGGCTCCACTTTCTGTAATTCACTGCCTCGATTGAAATTAATTTACTTCTGTTAATTCAATTTACTAACGGAGACATTATGGAAAAAGGGGAACATTTAAATCTAATTATAATTTCATTCAGATGAAACAGTTGCGCATCACTGGTGCGCACGGCAGTAAATCTGAGTTTTGTTTTTTAGGCCAACACACACCTGTTTTTCATCGCCGCAGATGTTAATGTTTAATATTCAGAGCCGTGCGTGTTGGAGGTAAAGCGTGGCGAGCTGTTACTCCAGAGCTGGAAACCTGAGGTTGACTTTGTTCCCCAAAGAAAACTGAATCTTTCAGTTTCGGATTTAAATAAAACATACCCAAATGTTATAAAACATCCAGTCAGAGTTAGAAATTTTAATCAAACCCGTCTTGAGATATTTTACTAACAGACAACGCATCATTTTGTTACTTTTATTTAATGCTATAATTTTTTTTAATTTGCTTTTAGGCCGGCTTGTAACACATGTCCAAGAAAGACCAATTAAAAATATCCTTGTGGCTACATTTATCTAAAATAATAACATTACATATTAAAAATACATTTTATTTTAAGGTGTAGGGGGAGTGGTGGAGAAGGTGGGCCTGTGATCGGGAGGTCACCAGTTTGATTTCTCGTACCAACATCAAAATGTGGTTGGGAAAGGTGAAGCACCCACACCTGCCTCCATGTCCCCACTCTGGGCCCTTGAGCAAGGCCCTTAACCCCCACCATCTGCTCCCTGGGTGGTCTGTGGTTGTGTCAGGAAGCACATCCTGTGTAAAAACAAATGCCAAGTCTTCATGAAAGTTAGCTTGATGTGGTGACCCCGAAGAAGGGAGCAGCCAAAAGAACATCTTTTTTTTTTTTAATGTAGGCGCCTTTCATGGCACTCAAGGACACCGAGACGAGCAGGTGGTTGGGTGGAGGAGGAGGACCTGAGTGTAGGTGGGTGCATTGAAGTGGAGGTCTGTGAGATACTGAAGGGCGAGGTTGTTGATGCTTTGATATTTAATGGGGAGCCAGAGAAGATGCTGCAGAACCGGTGTTGTATATCACTGGTGGAAGGGGTTCTGGAGGTGGCAGGGATGTGGACCAGTGCGAGTTTAAGGATGGATTTTGTAGATGGAGCAAAACGAATGGAGTTACCATAAGCTATAGGTGGGATGACCAAAGAGTGAACCAGAACAGCTGCACTGTTGGGTTCAAATGATTCAAATGATCATCTAGGATGACATCCAGACTCAACCTGGGGGTAGGGGGAAACTGAGTAATGGAAAAGTTGTTTGTGTTTGTACACGTGGATTTTGTGCCAATGAGAAGTTGTGTTTTATCACTGTTTATTTGAGGTTGCTGGTGAACCAGGATCTGATATCACCAAGGCGGTCAGAGGGTGAAGTGGATGGGAGGGTGGAGATGGGATCGGTGGACAGATAGAGCTGGGTGTCATCCGCGTAACAGTGGAATTGAATGTTGTGTTTTTTTGGAAGATGTTACAAATCAGAAGGAGGTAGATGATAAAAATGAGAGAGCCGAGGACAGAACCTTGTGGAAGAACAGAGAACCTTGAACCAGAACATAGAGGGGATGGATGAGAGATAAATGAACAAACTGTGTGAAGTCAGGCTGGTATGAAATTAACCATTTAAGGAGTGTGTCTGAAAAACCAACATGTGAAAGACCATCAATGAGGATGGTGTATGAGATGGTGTCAAAGGCTGCGCTTGAATCGAGGAGGATGAGGATGGAGAGGAGTCCAGAGTCAGCAGCTGTGAGGAGGTCATTAATGATTTTGGTAAGAGCTTTTCTGCGCTGTGAAGTGGGCAGAAGAATGAAAATAAAAGTTCCTCAATGTGCACAGTCCTTGATGAGCAAACCCATAAACCAAGCAGGATAGATCTCAACTGTTGTTGCCAAATTATAAATAAAGAACTTGTGTGATCTCTTAGCCCTACAGCATGTGTTGGGGTTGACTCTCAGCTACTACCACACCAACTTTCAGCTCAACATTTTGTCAAACTGACAAAGTTATAACCATTTTCACGTTGACTCAGTTTGATTAGCACTGAAACTAAAAGATAACGTGAACCACAGAAGCACTAAATCCAATAGCCCTATAGTTTATTTAAACAGAAAAGCTAAAAATACTTAAAAACAAATAAAAATCATAAGGAAAAAAAGATTTCAGCTGCTCTCAGATCTGTTCGTTAAACCCGACACTGCTTAAACAGCTTCACTTCTCTGATCGCCTTCAACTCACTGACTGTAATTACGTTCAAAGATTAATCTGCAGCACGTGGCCTTTTCCCGCAGAGCTCCTGAAATAAAGCAAAGTATGGATAATCAAATATTAGCTGAATATCAAAGAATGGACCAGATCGCCGCAGTCCCCAGCTCCCAGATGCAATTATTTTCTTTTCCCGTTAATTATTGCTAACAGATGACTTTGAGAGGATGCCGGTCATGGCGGCTTCACAAACGATCGATGATGTTTTAAACAGGGTCATGACACTCGGCTGTTTGGTCCCTCAGAATGGATTGGTCTTGTACAGCTGAATATTTAGCAGGGCTGTACAGAAAGACTTGTCGTACTGTAAACCAGAGTTTATAGAGTCAAACTGTTCTTTTTAGAAGGAAGAGTTCAACTTTATTGACATGATTACAACCATTTAAAAAAAATCAAGTAATATTTATAATTCAATCAGATTATCCGTTAGCATTTCCTTTTGTATAACTTAAAGAGATAAACTTTGTTTTTACGTCAAGGTATATTATTCTGAACAGTAAAGAAACAGTTTACAGTTTAAAAGGACAAGAATGAAAAATGTTGTCATCTTCTTTGGACCAAAGCTCATTTGAAATGGAATGAGGCCAAGTAGAGAACTGTTCTGTGTCAGCTCGATCCAAATCTTAAAGTATGTTTCAAAATCACGGACTACATGGACTTCACATCCTCTGTAATAAAGAGGAGAGGAATGGGTATGGGAATGCATAAGTGCCTCTGGCATGAGCAGCTTGCACATCTGGAAAGACTCAATCAGTGCAGAAAAGTATCTAGTTTAGTAGCAGTTTAGAACATCAGCTTTCATGCAAGACTGTTGAACAGCTAGACTCCTCCATCAGACCAGAATGGGACATTCCTTTCAAAACCTACATCAGTTGGTCTCCTGAGGTTCCCCAAAACCTCCAACAATTGGTGTCCTCAGGTCTTCCAAAATCTCCTACATCTGGTTTCCTCAGGTAACCCTAAAATCTACTACAACTGGTCTCCTCTGGTCCTCCAAAACCTCAGAGAACTGGTCTCCTCAGGTCCTGGACGTTTACAGATTGTTGTTAGAAATAGAGGGGAGTCTTCACAGAGGAAACATGGATCTGGAACAGCTGTAAAGAGTTGTGTTGCTGATATTAAATTCAACATACTGGTCACTGTATTTTTTAAAAAATATGTATGTTTTTAAGATTCGGAATGTATTACGTTTACTATGTTTCTATGTTATGTTCGACAATGCAATGTGTTCAACATAACGGTACTTCCTCTAGCTACCTAACGGTGTGCCGCAAGGCTCAGTTTTAGGTCCCACTCTTTTTACAATTTATATAAATAATGTAGGTCAAAACATTCCTAACGCATCCTTTCATCTCTATGCCGATGACACTGTTGTTTATTTCCGATCTAACACAGTTGCCATGGTTTTCCAACGTCTACCATTTGCATTTGATATCATTCAGTCAGACTTATTCAATCTCAAGCTGGCGCTAAATGCTGACAAAACCAAAGGGATGTTGTTTTCCAACAGAATGGCGGTGCTATCAACTCTGCTTCATGTCTCATCCACGCATGGTGTTCCTATTGAGTTTGTAGATTCTTACAAATACTTGGGAGTCTTGGTCAATGCACATTGCTCTTTTAAACCACATACTGTATTGAAAACTTGATAAAGGAACTGAAATTAAAACTGGGTTTCTTTTTCAGAAATAGATCTTAATTACCGGTACCTCTGAATGCCAGAAAACCCCTTGCATCCACCACCTTCCTACCGACCATTGACTATGGTGACATTATTTACATGAATGCCAGCACCTTGCAGATGTTGGATGCTCTTCATCATGGTGCACTAATATTCATAACTGGTTGTAACTACCGTACCCATCACTGCACCCTGTACTCATTGGTCAGTTGGTCATCATTATCTACACATTGGCTCTCACACTGGTTCATTTTCATCTTTAAATCCCTCCTTGGTCTGTTACCTTCTTATATCTCCTCCCACATGTCACACCGCCAGTGCAGTTACAGCATGCTCTCTAAGGCCATCATTACCTGCAGCGTTCCCTCACTGTAGACTGAACTGTGCGAAAAGGCATTTTCCTCCTCAGCTCCTGCAACCTGGAACACCTTGCAACAGGAACTGAAGTTGTCCACCTTGATTTCTTTAAGGGGTTTCAAAGATTTGATAATGTCAATAGAAAAATCAAAGAAAAAATGTTCTAGTTTTTAGTATTTCACCCTGATTTATTCTTTATACACTACTCTCATTTTAACTGCATTTTTACAGTAGTTTATTGTCATTGTTTCCTGTTATTGTTGTCTGTACTTTATATGTTCTGTCTGGAACAGGTCCCTCTAGTAAATGAGTCCCGTGGCTCAATGAGGCTAGCCTGTATAAATAAAGGTTGAATGAATGAATGTCATGTTATTTTCCCACTATGTTACAATGTGTGAATAAAATATGGGTTTGAGAGATTTTTAATTCATTGTATTCAGTTTTTATAAACTCAACTTTGCAATTTTGGGGGGATTAAAGTTACGGATTTTTAAAATTTAATAAACTTTAAGTTAGTCATTTAGTGAATCCTCTGAATGCGGATCAGTGGAGAGATGTGGATCTTTACAGTATCTTATTGATCCCGTAATTACTCTGGCATGAACAGCAAATAGGCTCCTAACATTACAGCTGGCATAAAACTCCTTTTAAATAACTTTTCATATTGACACTTCTGATTGAATGCAGAGTCTTATTGAATAATCTGAGATTTGTGCCGTTAGACAATACTGTTTAATGGTTTTTATAATCATTCTTTTCCAGGAGGTCCAGAGAAATGGAAAAGCTGGTATTCCTGCCGGACAGTGGCCCAGTTTGTTGAGCCTGACGTGTCCTCGCAGCAGTGGAAGCGGCAGTGAGCTGTCGCTGTCGAGTGCTGGCAGCGAATACTCCAGTGGCTCCCATACTTGGGCAGATGGACGAGGCGTCTCCAAGCAGGTAGGAATCCTTGTTTCTGTTCACACTCTATTGTTTTGAGATGCTTGTACTAAAGTTACATGTCGCTCTTGTTCTGCTCAGTGTGCCTCAAGTCGGGACAAGAGGATGAGTACAGGATCGGTGTCCAGCAATCATTCGGCATCCATCGAGCAAACGGAGCTTGGATGGAAGGAGGGTCATATTATGAAAGGTCTAAAGCGTCTTCAGATGAAAAAGTCCAAAGAGGCTTCCTCACATGCTTCTGTTTCACACTGCAAAGACTGCATGATCTCAAATGAGGGCATCTATTCTTTTGGTGTCAAGTCTCACCAACAAGGAACTGAAGCCAGCAAGGTAGCACCTTCAAAGACTGACGCAGGGATTGGCACCTTGGACTCTGATGATCCAGATGATGAAACATCTAAACTAGTCAACAGGGAATCCAGTGGGCAAACAACCAAAGACCATCTTTGTTTGGACAAACTAGATTTCTCTGAGGATGATGACAAAAGATTTCAAGCGGATTCTGTCAGCCTTTCTGCAGATTCTGGTCTTTTCCCCTCACCTGACTCGGACAGCTTTTTGTTTCTGGAGGCGCCCACACTCAAACCTGGTGAGAGCCCAACTGACAGCCTTTCACATCTGGAGAAAATGGACAAGAGCTCACTAGAGAAACAGAAAGCACCAGCATTAAAGTTCAGCGATAGGAACAATAACCAAGAACGGTCCACCGATCGTAAATCTAGACTTGATTATAACAAAAAGGAACAAGCGGGACTTCTTAAGAAGCCATCGGAAGCAAATGAAGTGAGCTTATCAGTTCAACACTCTGCAACCAGAGCCTTGAGTTGCATGAATGAAGCAAGACAGCGTAGCTCCTCCATGGAGGTTCCTCATTGCAGAGACCAGGCAAAGGGAAGCAAGGACCAGGCTATCATTGAATCTCCACAGAGGAGGCCAAAACCTCAATTCTGTGACTCGGCAAGGAGAGCTTTTATCCTGCGAAGCAAGAGTGCAGATGGAGGACAAGAACAACTTAAACATATTCACTCTCCTCTGCATCAAAAGCTTATAAAGGGTCAAAGACCCAAAGTACAGTCAGACCCAAATCCCTCAGGACACAGCGTTCCAGGCAAGAGGACAAATCTCAATAATGCCAATGGTTCAAGCAAAAGCTCCTTAAATAAAATGGAAAAAGATGAAGATCTTACTATAGCAACAAATTCCAAGTCTCTTGAAAATGTGCAGCAGCTGCCTCCTGTCGTGTCCCCTGTGAAACAGTCAAAGATTCTTAAGTCTTCAGGTCTCAAGAGTCCAACAAAATCCTCTCTGCAAATCACGAGAGTCTCGAGCAGTGACTCTGTGGAAGAGAACATCTACGACAACCTTTCCTGCTCGCCCCGAAAGCAGCGACGCCAAGACCATCACTGTGATGCTTCCCAACCAGAGCACAGGGCACCATCTCAGCCGTGGCCTCCAGGTCGAAGTACTTCTCTCCTTTTTCGAAGCAGCTCTGAGAGCTCGGCCAAGGATCAGAAACCAGCGAGTCAGACTCAAAGCTCTACTACTGGCAAACCAGCTTCAACCAAAACCAGTGAGTTCTCTTTTGTTTTAGAGACTCAGAAGTCCAACATGACGGAAGCTCATCAACATCCAGCACTGCAAATAGGTGCTGAACTGATAAAAGATGTCCCTGCAAAAATTTACCATACCAGTGTCTCAAATGTCCCAGTTTATGAGTCTCAGTCCACAGAGTTTCCAGGCAGAAATAATACAAGCTGTGATGAAATTGGAGCCCCTTTTATATTGTCAAGTCAGCAAATCCTGCAAAGATCCCAACAGAGTGTCAGTGAGCCAAAACTTTCAGAGGTCTTACCTGCTGGGTTCACTAATGTCTACTACCAAGGGATTTCTTATCCCCAGACTTCCAGCTCAAACGCTGTGAAAAGAACACTTCCTGTAAACGCTAAGTCTCATGAGGCAATTGCTGGACAGGACACAAGCACCTTTGTCATTTTTAGAAGACAAAACATAGACAGTGGAAGGAACCTCCAGACCTTTCAGACTTTTTCATGCGATCCCCAGGTGGTCCATGATAAAGCTCGCAAAAAGATTGAGACCCGCTGTAACTCATTGGATTCTGAACCCATTCAACCGGTTGCTTTGGATGGCGGCGGGATGTTAGATTGGGGGTTTGATGAGCAAGGGTGGCTATTTAAGCGGTCTGTGTCCGTATCTACCAGACCTCTTCTCAAACCGGTGATGGGCATGAATGGGGCCAAGGCTCGCAGCCAGAGCTTTGGTGCACGCTACATAGACAGACCAAGCTTCAACAAATCTGGAAAAGTTCGCACTCAGATCAAAACCCACTCAGGAAGTTCTTTGAATTCTCTTGGCGATGTCCTTCCAGGGAGCATGAGCTGCTCCAGTAGCTACCACTGTCCGATGAATCGATCCCTTTTAAACAACTTCCTAATGGAAGAAGGATTAACGGTTCCCTCACATCTGGGTTCCTCAAGTGAAAGACTTCAAAGCCTTAAACTCCAACGCGAGCAGGCTAGGCGGCTTCAGATTGAGCAACAGTTTTCAAGCGCCTTCGGAGAGCCAGTCTCCGAAGAGCCAGAGAGACAAAGCACCATAACCACCATTGAGGAGAAGGTGATGCTCGGAATTGAGGAGAACCTGCAGAAATCTCAGGAACAAGAGAGAACCAGTGAAGTAAAGCAAAAGTCCGGCTCAGGCCTGGCAAGTTGGTTTGGTTTTCGTAAGAGTAAACTTCCTGCCACAAGCAGCAAGAAGGCAGATCCACCAAAAGTCAAAGAGGAAAAGCGAGAGCAGAAGATCACGTCGCTTCTGGGAGGAAAGAATACGAAGTTCGACAAAAAGAAAGAGAGACGGAAAAGTGACGGAAAGGACTGGTAAGGAAGTCATAAAAATCCAAATACCATCTTTAAACTGATAACATGACAGCTGAGATCTGAACTGATGAAGTGACTCTAAGCTTTCGTTCACATTGAACCCTTTAGGATCCATTTTTCAGCCCTCAGACCTGTTAGACATGTTTTAAAAGATTATCTCAGGCAGGTTTTATCAGTCATGAGAGTCATTTATCAGCCCAACCACCCTGGGCGTCCTGAATCAATATCAGAAGAGTGCAGTTCTGTTGACGAAACGTTTTTCTTTCAGCTCGGCGGGAAGAAGAGAGTCTCATGATGCGGTACGAGCTTGCATCTCACAGCCCTGCCCAGGAATGTCTCTGAGTGAGATACAAGGACACACTAACATCATAGGAGACCCGCAGGTAAACCAGATGCTCATTTTCTAAACCAAAAAAGTTGCACCAGTAGGCCATCTTTTAAAAGATAAAGTAAAACAACTAGGAAATATGCACTATTAGTACTAATGCCAACATGTTTACATTGCAAAGTAATCTTCTAGCAAAATGATGTAAAACGACTGTTTTATTTCTTTTTTTAAATCATAAACTGAGATTTTAGGTTCTCAAATTGATTTTTTTTTTTTTTTATCAACCGAAGTCTGGAATCTAATATTCCAAAAAAAGTCTTCTGCAAATGGTGAACATTTTCCTGTTTCTTAACATCCTTTCCAAAATTTGAACAATTTTCAAGCAATTACCAACCATGAATCAGAATAACTGTCAGCAAAGAAAGCAGGAGGTCATATACGTTTAAGTTTTGGTCCAAACTTTTCTTTATTAATGTTTATTTGGTATCTTGAGCCTCATCTACTGTATTATAAGGGACTACGAGTATATCCAAGCCTTGCATGCTAACGTTTATCTTGATAGCTGTAAACCTGCTGCCATGTTTATGCGTGTTAGAGTTGATTAGCTGTGTCGAACATTGTGGCAATAAAACAATGACAGGGCAGTTGGATAACATTTTCTTTTTGTTTGTTAAAACCATTAAGATGCAGATGATGAACCGAAGACCTGACAGTGAAAATGGATGCACGGTGAAAAGTCCCACTCAGGAAGCAGTAATAGGTCAGTTCGACGGTTACGTTTACCGTTTGCTGTATTAAATCACACTTTGAATGTCCTGGTACCTGAAACAAACATGAACTTTGTTAGTTTTATCTGTGCTTACCGTTTCACAGCGTGCAGACAGAAGTGAAGACCAAATATGACAGATGTGTGTAAGTCATGAACACAATAAATCTGCTTCAATCAGTCAATCGAACATGCAAAATGCAAAGTTCTGTCAGTTTACGCTTCTTCCATCGTTTCTGTTAGAGTTGTTCCAACTCTGCTTTTGCATCAAGGTAAAATTAAAAAAAAGAACCATTTCACCAGAAGCGGATATCATTCATAATGTGCTCCAACGAGAATACCGTGTGCAGGTTTAAACCTTCATCTTTACACATCCATGCACAGAAAATCTGCATGTGAAGGTTCATTGAGTTCAGTGGATTTTCTTCATCCTTCACCAGTACTGTTGGTGTCTGATGGCGCAGCTCAACTTTTCTGTTTTCAAGATTTTTATTTAAACTCTTGGACCTCAAGAAGGCAAACACAGATGCTATAAGAAAAGTTCCAGCAAAACTTAAAGCTCATTACTTTTTCTATAGAACAGGTAGAGGACAGGTGAGAGGTCCGGCTGGAGCTTCAGACTGCTGAACACCAGCCCTTGAGGGTTAATCCTCTCATTAAAATTTCATCTATTCATTGACTAATCATCATCCAAACCACTGCACGGAGAATTAACTTCACTTTAGCTCTGACATGAATTTTACTATCAGGACACCCACAAAAATATAAAAATCTTATAAAATGCACTTTAAAACAACCCAATACTGTATTCCCAATGAAGTCGCTGTTGTACCAAGTAGCTGCTTTTTTGTGGTTGTATTTTAAATCAGTTATCTTTATTTCTGTATTTTTAATTTATCTCAAATCTAGATGAGTCAAAACTACCTGAAAGAGAACTGTAAATAATATTGTTAGGCTTTTATTTGTTATTATATGCACTGAAGCACACTCATTTCAGTATTCAGTTGTTTTTGTCAGGATTTTATCCCACAGCTTTTAAAAATATAAAAATACATCAAATTGCACAGCAAGAATGACAAGTAGTATTTAGTAGTGGCAGTATGTTGCATTGTGGAAATTAAATATGCACAAAATGGTGGAAGAAGTCATGCATAATGGGATTCAGTGGAAGGGAGCAATAAAAGCCTGATTTCTTTGGAGCTCTGCAGCTCAGATGGACTTCAAAGCAGAAATGTTGTTTGAAGTTTAAAAGAATCCCAGAAATTTAGACTTTACATGACTGAACGGGTGTTTGTATAGATTCAATATTTCTGACACAATCACAGTTTAAGTTTGACGACCTCTTGAGATTTTACCACTGAATATACAGGTGGTCCGCGAGTTACGAACGGGTTCTGTTCCTACGGCCCGTTCGTAACCCGATTTTGCCGTAACTCGGAGCGCTACCCACGTGGCAGCCATAACTCCGGATTTTCGACCGGAAGTCGGAGCGCTACTAGTGCTTTAACAGAGTACCCGAGTAATCTACAGATCGAGTCCTTTGACTTCTATCGAGGGTTTTTTGTCCACCTCGAGTACTCGTAGTGACGTCATCACGTCGCTGTGACGTCATTACGTCACATGTCACGTGATCTCACCGAGCGCGGGCTAGTTAGATGCTACAAACAAACTGGATTCCTCTGTGTGGATGGATGGTGTGGTGGAGCAGGCCCAGTCTTGTCAAAAAGGTAAAAATACATCGATCTCTAGTTGTTTTATTATTTTTT
>JARVGQ010000309.1:6772630-6786594 GCA_031762355.1 Hypsolebias martinsi
GGGTGAGGGGGTTAAGTTTAGGTTTGGTGGTCTGGGTCAGGTGTAAGGTTATGTGTAGGAAACGGGTTCAATAAGCCGACGCCCACGTCACACGCTGCCTGTTATACAAGGGGATGCATATCTCGGCAGGGGTGCAGTTCTCGGCATAACACCGGCAAAATACAGCTAATTTGATCATTCAAGTGCATTTATTAAGAAAAAGTTCAACTGAGACACAACTTTGCTATAATTTCAAACAAACAAATAATTGTTTTAGGTGTTTATCTTGTTAAATTTTGAAGAAATGTGCAGAGTTCCTCCTTTTTTTCAACCGTCTGCACGCTTCCTGGAGCACCGAGGCAGTGAAAATTTAGAAATACAGCTCCTTTGACCGTTAAAGTCCTTTATTAAGCAAACGTTAGACTGAGACACACCTTTACTATAAAGTCGAGCAAATAAATACAAAGTAATTGTTATTAGGTGTTTATCTTGTCCAATTGCAAATAAATGAACAACAGCTCATCCTTCTGCGTGTGCGCACTTCCGCAAATCAGCTTTTGAAATACAACAGACTCGACCATCAAAGTGCATTAATTAAGCACAAGTTAGACTGAGACACACCTTTACTATAATTTCGAGTGAACAAATAATTGCTTTTAAGTGTTAATCTTGTTAAATTCTTGTTAAGGTCTTCCCGTGCACGCCACAATGGCTGCACAGAGGCCCACATTTCCAGAATGTCAGTGGTGATACATAAGAAATGCAACGCATCAGTGGTGACACATAATAGATGCTACGTATACGGCGAAGCAACATATTTATGTTTTTCCACTTTATTAGACATATTTGGACTGATGCGACTTATATGGCAGAGCGACATTTACAGCTGAAAATACGGTAGGTGAAGGCTGAAGGGTCAGGGGGTTAAGTTTAGTGCTCTGGGTCAAGTGTAAGGTTAGGTTAAGGAAAAGGGTCAAATAAAGCTAACAAAGAAAAGCTTCTGGTTTTAGACGCGTGCAAGGCTGCATACAAAGTATTATCTGCATTAAGAATGTACCTTTTAACCTACTAGGAGTTAGGAGGGACAGTCTGAACGCAACCTATAGGGATTATAACAACTAATAACGCCCATTTAATGGGCTGATAACATTCAAAGCCGCTGATTTGTTGCTGGTGACATTAAACTTTCAGAATACCAACCCACGAACTGGAATTTGTCTCTCTTTGGCGGCGTTAATGACTTCCTCAAACCTCTGCATGCTTTCATCTATGGAGCAGTTAATATTTCTTTTGCTGAAGCTTTCTGACGCTGACCCAAACACAGCAATTTCAGTGGCACCAGCAGCAACCTGAAAACAGGCAAGAAAAATACATTTTTGATTGGATATGAGCCCAAACTAGAAAAATGCTGCAGGAAAAAAAAAAAATGCTTACAATAATGAACAGAATGAAATTGTTTGTTACCAGATTAAATAGATTTGTTGATGAGCAAGATATTTTAAGTAGTAATCAGTATGGGTTTAGAGCAAAAAATTTTATTTCTATGGCTCTCATGGAGTTGATGGAACAAATAACTACAGCGGTTGATAAAAAACAATATGTGTAAGTATAGTATTTGTTGATTTAAAAAAGGCTTTCGATACAATAGATCACACCATTCTACTTGAGAAATTAAATAAATGTGGCATTAGAGGACCAGCGTTGCAGTGGAAATGTAGTCATTTGAGGAATATTTGTGCAAATAGATGATGTAAGATCTAATTTTTGTAATAGCATGCAGAGTTCCACAAGGCTCTGTACTCGGACCTAAGTTATTTATTTTATATGTCAATGATTTGGTAAGGGTGTCAGGACTCCTAAAATGTGTCCTCTTTGCTGATGATACTACTTTCTTTTGTTTGGGTAAAGATATGAAACAGATGTTGGAGTTGATGAAGATTGAGTTTGTCAAAATACAAACTTGGTTTAAATTAAATAAATTATCACTGAATTTAGACAAAACTTATTATATGATTTTAATAATAAAAAGATAACTGCAGATGTTTCATTTAAAAGTGAGGGTGGTGAGATATGTAGAGTGAGTGAGGTGAAATTCTTGGGTGTTATCACTGATGATAAATTAACTTAGAAACAACATATAAATTCAATAAAATTGTAAATATCTAAATACAAAGTCAAGGACCTATTAAATGATAAAGCATTGTATCTGTTGTATAATACAATAATTATTCCACATTTGATTTATTGTATCGATGTTTGGGGAAAAGCATGTAAAACTATTACAAAGCCTATTTTTATTTTACAGAAAAGAGCTATAAGGATTATTGCAAGAAAACATTACTGTCATCCATCAAGTACTGTGTATTATTTTTTCAATTGAAATTACTGAAGTTCTATAATTTGGTAGATTACAATATTTTAATAGTAATGTATAAAGCTCAGAACAACGCATTACCTTTAAATATTCAGATGTAATTTGTTAGAAGACTAAGCTGTTATAATCTAAAGGGAATTGATATATTTGTAAAGCCACGGTACAGGACCAGTTTGAAGGGACGGTCTACCTCAATCCAGGGTATTGGATTATGGAATGACTTGGAGTGTGATGTGAAAAAAGCAATGTCAATGTTTATGTTTAAAAAGGTGATCAAAAATGATTTGTTAAAGAAATATATATGAAGTCGTTGACGTGTGATGTATTGAAATTGGAAAATTGAGACGAGTTATTCATTTTGTTTTGTTACTTATAGATAATTATTGTTTGAATTGATTGTTTTAAAAAGGGGCAGATATAATAAGATTATTTCTTCTTTCTGCCGCCTTTCATTTTACATTTTGTTTTCATAAAACATATGTGATTGTTGTTATTTATTGTTATGTATTTATTTTTATAAAATGAATAAATAAATAACATGCATTTTATGGGGTCGGGTTATCAGATTTTTCATAATTAAATGAGAAACCATCCAGATTTTTATTACTTTTAACATAAATACAGCAACATGTTTCATATCAAACAACCTCCAGTGCTTTTTATTTATTAACCTTCTATTTAACCAGGCAAATCCCATTGAGATCACAGATCTCTAGCAAGGGAGGCCTGGGCCTGAAGGCAGCCTAACATGCATGTTTTTGGTTCTTTAAAATCAGCCTGGAGGGGTTTGATCATTTATTAACATTCAGTGATTTGTAAAAAAATGTTTCACAAAAGAGAAGAATTTGTCTCGTTCTGTACGAGGTATATTTTAATCGTTTGGAGTAAAATACAGATGTGATGTTTGCGCAGCCCTAAGTGAATTAACATCCAGCTATCTGGAGGTTTAAGTTCAGGCATATCAAGAATCCAGGCTTTTAGAATGTTGAAGTAATTATAACAAATCATTATGGGAGTTGGTGTAAACAGTCAGACAAACTTTTTCACATAAATAAATTATGGTAGCTGAAGCAGAAATGTTATTTTAAAGACTTGTTCACAGCTCTTGTATGTAAACTGGTAGTTTTCCCTCAAAGTGAGAAAGTGTAAGAACCTGTAGGACTTGCACTTCTTGAAGAAATAGACTTCCATCTGCACACCCCGGACCGACACAAGATACTCTCCCTGTGAGGACGAGAGGCAATTATTACGAGATCCACCTGATGAAGAAAACTGAATCCAAGACGGGAGGCGTACCCCTCGACCGAAGGCGATGGTTTCAGGTTTGGAGCCGACGTTACTCAGGACGGCAGACAGCTCCCGAGCCTCCACCTGCTGGTCTGCACACTGAGGCAGGTTCACTGCAACCACCTGGAACGCCTCTGCACACAAGACGTTTTACACTCTCAGCCACTTTCATCTTTGTTAAATGTCACCGACTCGTTCGTCTGAGCGCTTCAGGCGACAAATCTTACAAGAAATCTGTGATCCGACACTTAAACACAAAGGTTCGGGGCAACAGGTGGAGCAGATTCATCGCAGGTTTCCATCAAATTTTATATTTCAAACACCCAGACTTCTCCAGACTCAAATTGAAAGACCACACAGAGGTTGTCAGACTTCTTTTTAACATCTCACTAAATATTTGCACACTGGATGTGTTTATCATCTGTTTGCTTCAAGCTCTACTTGAAATAGAGGTTATTTGTGTGTAAGGTAGTGACAGCCTTCTTAAATTAGGTTTACTCTCGTGTTAATCTGTTGTGGTTAACTCTCAGCTAATGTCATGTTAAATTTTAGCTCAATACATGTAAAATGGACTGAGTTAAAGCAGTTCTGTGTAAAAATAATGAGTAATTTTTAAATGTAAGTTGATAGATAAAGATTATATAAAGATACCTACAACAAACTTTAGGAACAAACGATCTAAAGTGCTTTTCTGCAGAACATTTTTAAAACCTTTCAGAGCTGCAGACCTAAATGTCAGCTTGCTCAGATAACTCTTTTCGTACCAGTTTTTAACTTTTACCAACGAGGTCAATTTAAACGAGCGCCGGAACAGATGTTCAGAGGTAAACAGAGTGACGCCCACGACAAAGACACTTACCGGCTGTTTTGCCGCTTTGCATCGGAATAACAGTGAAGACGACCCCGTCATGGTTGGAAGAGGCGTGGATCGAGTAAATCGGGTATCCAATGATGTAAGTCTGAAGGAGAACAGTTTATGAAACTCAGAATCGTTCAAAACACAGGGCTGAGGATCAAGTTTTACCTTGATGAGGATGCCGTCTGTGAAGTCCCAGAGTCTGACGGTGCCATCTATTGAGCAGGAGTACACCTGCAACAAAAAGTCCTTAATGTAATCTGTATTCAGTAGGACCCCCGCCCTTGCTACAGCAGCTGGTGTCAGCAAAATAACCCCTCTCTAAATGTCAGCAAAATGAAGGAGATGATAGTGGATTTCACTAAACAACGTGGAGGCCAGAACTCCACCATCTACATAAACAACGATGAGGTGGAGCAGGTCAGCAGCTTCAAGTTCCTCGGTGTTCACATCTCTGAGGATTTATCCTCGACTTTACAGACACTGTGGTCAAGAAAGCCTGACTAAGACTCTACTTCCTAAGAAAAGAAGTTTGGTACAAACACCAGCATCCTCATCAACTTTTATAGGTGCACTAATGAGAGCCTGCTGACGGGCTGCATCACAGGGTGGTACGGGAACTGCACCAGTCAGAGCCAAAACGCTCTACAGAAGGTGGTGCAAACAGCAGAGGACATCAATGGTAGCAGTCTCCACACCATCCAGGACATCTACCACAGCAGATGTCTGCGTAGAGCACGCAGCATCATTAAGGACCATTGTGTACAAAAAGAATAAATGACAGCTGTTACCCACAAGCTGTCAGATTACTGAACTCTCGATAAATAACACTTAACAACTGGCAATGACTACCGGGGATAATTTAGGACATTGTAAATATTATACGTAATTGCTTTTTTACTTTTTGGTACTTTTTTGTGTATCCTTATTGCATGCTTTTAGTATTTCTTGTTTGATCTTTGATTTTTTTTTTTAGCAAGTCAAATCGGTTCTTCTCATCCTAAGCATTTCATTGTACTGTTAACCTTTGACAAATAAACACAACTTGAACAACTAATCCATACTGCTGCTGTGTGTTTGTGAGTTATTATAGCTACATAAATCTAGCACTGATTCTAAATTAAGGTGGTGAGGGCTGCAGTGGACCAGCTAAGAGTACCTGAAGGTGGTTGGAGGGTCTCAGCAGCACACCTGTCACCTGGTCGGTGTGTCCCCGAAGCTCGTGGACACATTCTTCTGTGACAGTACTGAACACCTTTACAGAGTCACCTGAGACGCAGAGCAGGAACCTGCAGGCACAACAAACCCTTCAACTTTTTCCTCGAAAAACAATAAATATAATACGGACTACTTTACACAACAATAACAATATGTTGCAGAACTAAGGCAGCATGTAGCTTGTTGCTAACAGCTAACGCTCTCTTTTCTTAATGCTAACGCTCTAAAGCTAACACCTGCATTTTTAACACTGATCTTCACTCGGTGTCAAGTTAAAAAGGCGCACTAACTTGGAATCACTGCTGATAATTGGCTCCCTGAAGTTGATTTTACTGCCTCCCCGGTAAACCACGCGGACATCCCCGTGTTCAACCATGTTTTCACACAGGAGTCACCTTTCACCTCCGCCGGCTGCCTCTGCGTCACCGAGGCCATCATCAAAACTCACACTCTGGCGCCTCAGCGCCACCGGCTGACGAGGAGTGGTACTGCAGGAAATCCCCTGCACGTTTTGTGAATTATTTTTCATTCAACCTAGGCAGGTTAATCCCTCGAGCCTCGAGGACTCATTTACAAGAGAGACCTGTTCTCAGCAAAGAATGATGATAAGAGCGACAACAATATTATATTATTATATTATTTATAGAACAGTAGAATTTAGAAGAACCATACAGTACTGTATCTCTATTTTTTAGAGTTTATCTCAATTAATCATTCAATAAATTATTTGGCTCAATTGTTTAATCTTGAATAACATAGCATGTAATGGAACCTCATAGAGTTAACTTATTTTTATATAAATATGAATGTTTCTGTTCAGTGCCCTAAGATGACTTCTGTTGGGACTTGGCGCTATATAAATAATTTTATGCACGTTTTTGACGTGATTTGGTGTATTTTACGCCGCTAGAGGGCGATGTTGCTCAACTTGACGGTTCACTCGTACATGACGGAAGTTTATAATTTTGATTTACAAAATAAATTAGTATTGTTATTTAGATTTTACCACGTTATTTAAATTAAAGCGCACAAAAAGAAACGTATTGTAAAATATATGTTTTAAATGAGGTAAACACAATACTGTTGTAATGCTGAATCGACTGGTTATTTAAATATAGTACTGACACTTATTTTTTTTTTGGCAAAAACCGGAACTACTTTTTCTTGTAAATGGGATTTCACATTAGTACGCATGCTCAAAGGCTATTTCGAGTTCCTTACCATATACTGTAATATAATTTTATTTTCTCATTTGTTGATATACATTACTAACACCGACTATGGCCTTGTCATAAGATGAAAGGTTATTCGATAAACTCTTACATTTGATCTTTGCGATCACTTCTATCAACGGTTTCCGGAAGTAGCTATGAATGTTTGGCGCGCTAGGTGCCCTGGCTGTACGCATGCGCAATGAGCTTTTCTGCCTTTCAGCCTCTTTGAAACCAGGTTCTCTTCCAGGGTCCAGATCAGATTCACTGAGTTGCTCCACTGGAGTTCAGCTTTAATTAATTCTTTGATTGGGACTCTGCAGAGTTTATTAAAGTGAAATTTGGTTAAAAGGCGTTTGTAGTTTTATTGTGGTCTTTGTTTTATTGTGCAAGAAAATATGTCTTATATCAATTTAAATGCTCAAAATAAAACTGCATCTTTATCTACATTAGATGAACTTGTTCCAGTTACAAGCCCTCACGTGTAACTAGTTTATCTGTATGAACTATGTCATAGTTTCATAGTTTTTGGATGTTTCAGGGGGAGGGCTGCTTGTTTCCTGAAGTGTGTCAGTAACCCATAAAATCTCTTCCTGATTAAAGTGACTGAAGTGAACGCCTGCGACAGAAGCAGGTGCACATGGTGAGGAGAAACTGACAGAAAGGAAGCAGAGAGACACCTCAGGTAAAAGAAAGCACCACAGCTTTTACTCAGATTACCTTTGAACTGATGACTGAGGGGTTTTGTTATACTAATGAACCTGCAGCCGAGATGAGCCAGTGGAAACAGATCCAGCAGCTGGAGATCCGGCTCCTGGAACATGTGGACTACCTGTATGATGATAACTTCCCTATGGACATCAGACAGGGACTGGCCGGATGGATCGAGGCCCAGGACTGGTGAGATCCAGTTAGCTTGTTAGACTGCACATGTTAATTCTAAAGTTGATAAAAATTACTTAACCAGTAAAGACACATTTATAATATTTAACCAGTAAAGACACATTTATTACACAGTTAGAAACCAATATACCTGACAAGGTACTTTTCTACTTGTTAACGTGTTTTATTTATTTATTTTTTTTGCCCCCTAATAAACCTGGGGGTCACCAGAGGGCTCATATTAAAGACGGAGTTTATGAAAAGAAATATAAGTATAAAATTCATCACCATTTGTATGCAACATTGACTTTTGTGTACTGTATTTAAATAAAAGCCGGTCTGTGCACACACCAGAATCCCTAAAAACAGATAAAAAATAATAAAATATACGAAAGTTGGCTGTTTGGGAGGAGAAAATGCTCTGAGGCACATTTTTTAATCCACTTCATGTAATATAGGGGACATAACATGCACCTTTAAAAGTAAAAACTTTAAAGTATCAATGTTAAACTTGTTTCACTGTCTTCGTGTATCTTTTAACTCGTCTTTAGTGTGAGAGTTTGCTAAGTTAAATTGTGTTAAAAGCCCTCCTAAACTGCCAGGCTTTCCTGTAATCCCTGATGTCTCGTGGTCACGTGATTCTCCAGGACTCCTGCATGAAGTGATGCAATCATCTGGAAACGAGCCAATAATCTGCTCTGTTGTGCTTATTGTATCCTTCTGGGATTAAAAGCTCACAATCCAGCAGAAACAAGAATATAAAGTTTAGTCTTGAGGGTCTTTGTCCAGTTTTCTTTGAACATAGCACATACAACTGCAGCTTAGTAAATCAAATAAAGATCTGAATCTACTTTTGTTTTAAGTGCAGGAAAATGACATTCTTCAGGGTTTTTCAATGTTGGCTTTTATTTTTTTCTGATAATTTACAGTGAATTTGTTTAAAATTAAAACTGATAGAGGTTTAAGGACTTTTGTGTTTTAGTGGATAATCGCTGCAGGTTGGGACTTGAACTTTTTTAGTCCATCAGATTTGCGTAGATCTTTAAAGTTGGTGTTATTTGTATGAATTAGAGTAAGTTAGGGAACAGGTTGTGCTGTTGTTGTGATGTGCAGAAAAGCAGGAGATGCAGCTGAGCGCTTCAGTGAAGAACATGTTCAGGTTCTGGATTATTTTACTGTCGAGCTACTTCCTGAAGCTTCTGTTTACAAACCTTCTGACATCACTTCCTGTGTTTTAACCACAGCTTGTGCTCAGAGTGTTTCAGCAGCACATGTCACATTAAATAAAGGCATAGTGTTTATATTTTCTTGTTTTAAATTTTGTTTGTTTGTTTGTTTAAACTGGACTCTACAGAATGAACATTATTCTGGTTTCTGTGAGTTTTTTTTGCACCAACCAGAGAAGCCAAAGGTAAAACATCTTTCAGCAGTTGTGAAACAGAACAGAGAAACATTTCTGATCATTATTTAATCATTTTATGAAACCTCAGTGAGGATAAAATTTTATTTAAAGTTTTGTTTCTGTACCACCTTATCTCCTTAACAACAACGTGGCTCAAACCCAAACCACCTCCAGAAGATGAATCATGGATCCATATAATTCATTCAGTGTAAATATGTAGATTAAGTTAAACTCTCCGTTAAACTGATAAAACAATAACACGTCTTAATGACAACTCTCTGTGTCAAAATAAAAACAAGAAACTTTTTAATCATAGTTTGTGTTTACAGAGGGACCCTGAAGTAGTATGGTCTCCTTCATAAGCAAGGAAAGAAAGGATGGATGGATGGATGGATGGATGGATAGATGATGATGGATGATTAATGTATGATGGATGGATGAATGATGATGGATGATGGATGGATGACTGATGGTTGGATGATAGATGGAAGGATGGATGGATGGTGGATGATTGATGGATGATGATGGATGCATGACTGATGGTTGGATGATAGATGATGGACAGATGTGGATGACTGATGGATGATGGATGCATGATTGATGGTTGGATGATAGATGGATGGTGGATGATGGATGATGGATGGATGATGATGTATAATGGATTATGGATGATGGACAATAAATGGTTGGATGATGGAAGGATGAATGGATGGATGTGGATGATGGCTGGATGGATGATGATGATGGATGGATGGTGGATTATGGACAATAAATGGATGATGGATGGATGAATGGATGTGGATGATGGATGGATGGTGGATTATGAATGATGAACAATAAATGGATGAATGATGGATAGATGTGGATGATGGATGGATGAATGGATGTGGATGATGGATTATGAATGATGAACAGTAAGTGGTTGAATGATGGATGGATAGTGGATGATGGATGGATGATTGCTGGATCATGGATGATGGATGGATGGATGAATGGATGGATAGTGGATGTTTGATGGATGATGAATGGATGATTGATGGATGGATGGATGATGGCTAATGGATGATGGAAGGCTGAATGGATGGATGGTGGATGATGGCTGGATGTATGGATTGATGGATGATGGATGATGGCTGGATGATTGATGGATGGATGGTGGATGATGGATGGATGATGGCTAATGGATGATGGATGGATGACTTTAACTGCAAACTGATCCTCTTGTTCTGGTCCTTTCGTGTTTCAGGGACTCGGCTGTGAACGACGAGTCGATGGCATCGGTTCTGCTCACCAACCTGCTGTCCCAGCTGGAGAAGGTCCGATCACAGGAGCAGAACTTCCTGCAGAGACACAACATGAAGATCATCCAGCAACAACTGCAGGTACTCCAGGTCCCAGTCAGATCTGACCCAGATAAAAAGATGATTTTATTAACACAATGTGTTTGTTTTTGTTCATATTTATGGCCTTTAAATTGTATACGTTGCTTCTGGGTTTGGTTCTTGACCACAAATCGACTCAACAAGAACAACAAAAATCATATAAACTTAATGAATAAATAAATTATTACTTTGATTGTTAAAAAAAGATCAAAACAGTGGTCATAAATGAAAAAATGGTAATATGGGTTGACTTTAAAAGTTAATCAGCTGTAGACATTCATCCAATGAAAACTGTCTGAGCTTTGGTAAAATAAATAACAGCTGGGCAAAAACCATTGTTGGAGTATAACATTTTACAGGTCGTTCTACGTTCCTACCTACACCTATAGTCATGAACTCTTGAGAATGTGGACACGAATGATCCAGATTAATTTTCTCTGCGAGGTAATGGGACTGTCCTCAGAGATAGGGTGAGAAGTTCAGTTATCAGGGGAGACTCGAAGTACAACCACTGCTCTTTCACATCCAGAGGAGCCAGTTGATGTGGTTCAGGCACCTGGTAAGGATGACCCCTGGACGCCTCCCTAGGGATGTGCTCCAACTTGGAGGAGACCTCATGAAGACCTATTGGTTGGTTGGTCCATTTGTTGTTTGGTTGGTCCATTTGTTGTTTGGTTGGTCCATTTGTTGGTTGGTTGGTCCATTGGTTGGTTGGTTGATCCATTGTTTGCTTGGTTGGTCCATTGTTTGGTTGGTCCATTGGATGTTTCATTGGTTGGTTGGTCAACTGGTTGGTTGGTTCATTGATTTGGTCTGTTGGTTGGTTAGTTCATTGGTTTGGTCCATTGGTTGGCTGGTTGTTTGGTCTGTTTGTTGGTTGGTCCATTGGTTGGTTGGTTGGTTTGTCCGTTGGTTGGTCTGTTGGGTAAATGGTTGGTCCATTGGTTGTTTGGTTCATTGATTGGTTAGTTTGTCCATTGGTTGGATGGTTGGTCTGTTGGTTGACTGGTTGGTCCATTGTTTGTTTGTTTCGTTGATTGGTTCATTGGTTGGACCATTGGTTGGTTGGTCCATTTGTTGGTTGGTTGGTTCATTGATATGGTCCATTGGTTGGTTGGTTGGATGGTCCATTAGTTGGTTGGTTGTTAGGTCTGTTGGTTGGTTGGTACATTGGTTGGTTGGTTGGTTAATTGGTTTGTTGGTATGTCAAGTTCGGACCATAAAACCCTAAAAACACAGTAAGTAGGTCACCAAGGAGTTAACAAGGAAGTCAAGAAAATCGATGAGACTGGAAATACCAAGGTGTCAATTTTAATCATGGTGTGTACAAACACCAGACTTTTTGAGGTTAAACTACCAGTAAAGAGACATTCGTCATAAAGTCCAGGAAATAAACCAACTTGTATAAGTCAACAAATTTGTCCAGTTAGTTGAATTTTTGTTGCATAGACTGAAGAGTTTAAACACAAGACACAGCCCTGAGCTTCAACATCGTTTCTGTTTAAACCACATCTCGTTCAAAAACCCTCCGAGGGAGGTTCAGAAAATTCTGCTGAGGGAAAGTTTTCCCTTCGCCTCCAGGAGTTTTCATCAGCATCACTACCCGACAGTGACAGGACGAGCTGCGCCGACAGAACTCCCACACCTTCACACTTTCAGAACAACATCAAACACTTTCAAGTTTGTTTGCAGTGTGGAAAATCACCTCTTTACTCCCCTTTCTTGCTGCCATTTCTGCCATTTCCGCCTCACCGCTGGGCTCTTTGTGCAACCACGAATCTAAGCACGACAATGTTTCCAGGAAAGATTTAGATTAAAGGCAAAGATGTGATTCATCTTTAAAAGTTTCCATGGGCTGCACGAGGCCCATACCAACAACAACCAGAAGCCACAAACGCTCCGAGCCGCCACAGAGGACTACCTGCTTCCTCTGACACTTCTGCTCACAGGAAGCAGCGGTGCAGGCCTCACGGCCTCGTTCCGCAAAACTTTACGTCTTTTCAAGAATAAGAGTTCCTGACGTGAGCTCAGCCCGACATCCTGTAAGAGCTCCTCCAACAAAAACAAGTCAAATGTTAAAAATGTCCCATTTTGTTCTTGATGGGTAAACTTCTGCACGTTTAACACTTTGCAAGTTCAGTGATTCGACTTCCGTTTCACCTCAAGTAAACTCAAACAGCGACAAAGTACTTCTTTCTCTTTATCGTCTCTGATGGATCAGGGACAGATCTGTGCTTTCCTTCTGCTCTGAAGGGAAATACTTTTCTTAGATTTACTCATTTTATTTCAAAAGGACGAATAGGCCAACACTCGTTCATTAAAACTGCGAGGAACAGTTTCCTGAGGAAGACGACAAAGATTTAAGAAGGAAAAAATCCTCTACAGGTAGAAAAACAAAACCCCAAAACAACGAATGTTTCTAAAAGCTGACTCAAACATGACCAATTCTGGCATAGCCTAAAATATTTTAAGTGTTTTTTTATTTTTTGTTAGAATCTCCAAATGCTCCCATACACTCCCATTAACTTTCCTGCCTTTTAATGTTCCGTTGGGGAAAATCAGCCCTATCAAAATCCATTATAAATGCATTTTCTGACCCCATATTTATCATATGTTAACATGCATTCTTGTAGTTTTTACCTCTATTCCTTCATTTGATACATGTATGTTAGCCCACTAGGTGGTGCTTTGAGGCTTTGGAGCTAGACCTTGCTGTTGGGCCATCTTTCATCTCATCTGAAAAAAAATATTGTTTTAGTTTGGATGTAAAGAGCCAAAACATCCCTGTAGAGTGCACAAGTGAACATTTGGTAGAGTAGATTCACATGCATGCAGGCTTAAGAATCATCCATGCCTGCCTGGAGTTGACCGCTCTGTTGGCTTGACTGAACATCATGGGTGGATAGACCTGGCAGCCACAGCTCTGTCTACACACCGAGCTACAGATTCCTGGTCTGGTCAAAAATATTACTAAATAGTGACAGCAGCAAAAGACACTGTCCAGGTGACCTGACTGAACATTGTTGGATTTATACCTGGATTATTGAGCATGAACTTTGGTGTTGTGAACCATTTTGGCATGGCTGCGTTAGAGGAGTTGACGGGGGAGATGGTGGGCCCCAGAGGTCATCTTATCACCAACAAACTGTTTTTCCCCACTCTGGCAGTGAGCTGTTTGTAGGATTCAATTGGTTTGGTGGGCTCCTCAAACTGAAGAAATCCTTCGGATAAAGGACGAAACGTCTCAGCAACAAAAGAAACAGTCCAGATGACCTGACTGAGCATTGTTGGATTATTAAATACAGGTGACCCCCGGTTTCCGGCGTTCCCGGTAACCGGCATTTCGCGTATCCGGCCCGCCTCCCCAGTGACG
>JARVGQ010000309.1:6799403-6833169 GCA_031762355.1 Hypsolebias martinsi
CACACACACACACACACACATACACACACACACACACACACACACACACACACTGATCTACCCTGTTTTTGAATTCTGTTCCTTAAATATTTCAAGCTGTCTCAAAGTTGAGCTGCGGCTGAGTTGATGAGTCACCTGTGGGTAAGGTTGAACTTCTGAACCAGCCGGCCACCATCAGCCAGCCGGATCTGAATGTTAGTTGTGGGCTGGGAGGGGTCAAGGGTCACGGAGGCGCTGGCCTGAGCCTCGTTGGCAGCCTGGTCCTGCTGGGACGTGAACGGAGCTGTAATCAACTCCGGGGTGGCACTGGATGAGCAGAAAGAAAAAGATAACGTATTCAGTCATTTTAATTTTCTGTTCAGTTTATTTCTATCAAGTCACAACGGAAGTCGTCTCAAGGCACCGAAAAGAAACTTTTATATAAAAATAATAATTTAAAACTATTTATCTGAGCAGACTGCTATGAATGTAAGGGTCACATTTTTTATGTTTTCAAGACATTCCAACATCCTGTCTCACATCTACAATCCTGTCTCATGTCTACAATCCTGTCTCATGTCTACCTCTTAGAATATTACCTGGACTGAACCTGCTCACTGTCAGTACCCAGATAAAATGTGCAGAGAACCAGTAAGACCAGTTTCCCAACATTTATGCGCCACATAAAATCAAACGGAGGGAAGTCTCACATTCTCACCTTCCTAACTTCTGTCCTTCGCCTTCAAAGGCCTTGAAGGCCACCTTGGGTTTGACAAAGTCCTCGTCTCTGTGGTCCTCCATGTCCAGGTTGACTTGGCCTCCTCGAGACCGCTGCCTCAGCTCCAGAGGAATCTCTCTGCAGGTTAAAACGAGGAACAGAGTCACACCTGTCAGTACTGGTAACAGCACATCTGAACATCCAGCCTGCCTCCTTCAACAAACACTTTTTGTAGCTCTGGAGGAGTTCATCTCGTCTTACCCTCTTCTTATTGCCTCAAGGAAGTTTGCATTTTCAGGATCGTTGTAGTTTCTAAGTTCACCGTTATCCAGACTGAAACCCGTCTTCCACAGCTTCAGCACCACATGGACCTGACACAGAAACATCCTTAAAGACAGGAAGCAGGTGTATCTACTTCACACCTGGAGTTTTTACTGATGGAGAGGCAGCATCAACTCACATTCAGTCCTCCTTAAGATCTAAACATCAGTTATAAAATTATGTTATTAAAATTATTATGTTTTCATATGTTAAGTAAAGTTGTTAGTTATCAAATGAGGAATAAATTACAGACACTAGGCATCCAGTAAGTGATTCAAAAATAAAAACATTTAGACCTCACAGCATTCTGCTCTTGCTGGCAAGTTGAAAATTTAAGGTTCAAAATGAGTTTTCAGTAGCAGATGGTTTGTCACCTCCCTCCATGTAAAATACATATCTAACATAACAAATGTCCTCATTTATAGCAGCACACACAATATACAATGACAATTATCATTAAGGTACTTCTTGTCCATAAAGTTGTGATTCCACTCAAAGAAACTAACGTGATTTTTGTAGTTAGAACTTCCTGTCTTGTTTTAGAGCTGCAGGATTTCCTGCCTAAATAAAAATCCAGGGAAGAAAACAAAAAAAGACAGAAACAGAAAACAGGAAGCAGGATCTTCACTCACATCTTGCTGACTGTTGGAGGCGTGCCTCTCTCCAGCTACATAAGCCGACTCCTCTTCAGGAGCTGCTCCCAGTCTGTAACCTCCACCAACAAAAGCCTGAGAAATGATCAAAAGATTTGAAATGCACAACAACAACAAAGGAAGAAATATGACAGGTCAGGCTGACTTAATACAAATAATAAAAATAAATCAATTTCTTAAACGTGCATCAGACTCTAGAGAAAAGTTTGAGACGATAAGACAAAATGACACGAAGCTAAAATCCTCCTCTGAGAGAAAATCTGCTTAATTGTGTGAAATGAAACATTCACTGTTCTGTGATTCGTTTTTCATCTGTATGTTTTTTTTTTTTTCAGCATCTTTCTCGTCCCGCAGTTTTCAGCTATTTCAACAAATCATCAAAACGTTCAGCTGTTTCAGGACAATCCTGCTATGAATTATGGTATTGGTGCAGCTTTAGCTTTTTGAAATATTTAGCCTTTTCTGACATTTTTTTTCTCATAGAAAATGAATTGAGCTCATTTTATATCCTTCAGATCTTTAGATGTGTTTACAATCTTTTACTGCTCCTTTCATGTTTTGTTCTGGTTCAGCTTCTTTCAGCTTCCGTCTGCAAATTTAAACTTTTTATCAGTTAATTTCAGCTGTTTCTTTCAGCTGATTTATGCTCCTTTCAGATTCTTTCTGCCAACGACAACATTTTTGTGCTTCTTCTAACTTCTTTCTGCTAGTTTCAGCTACTATATAACTGTTTTTATGTTAATTTAAGCTATTTCAGCCAATTATAAATTTTTTGCATTAATTTAAACTATTTTCAGCCTACCGGTAATTCAGCAAAAATATGCCCTCTCCACTTCCTTCTGGTAATTTCTTCTTTGTAGTTTTTTAGCTACTCTTCAAGTACTGTATTTAAAAAAAATTTGAGCTAATTTCAGCATTTTTCAGATGATTTCCCCTTTTTGTGCACTTTTCTGCCTTTTTCAGCCTAACTGGGCAAACATATTCCTTCTGCTTTCTTCTGCTAATTTAAGGTTGTTCTACCATTTCAGTTAGCTTTTTAGCTAATTTCAGCTGTTTTCAGACAAATGCAAGTTATTTGTGGTAATTTCTGCTACTTTCAGCCTAATTAACTTCTTTCAGCTAATTTCAGCATATTATTCGCCTTTCAGCTAGTTTCAGCTTGTTCTGCTACTTCAGCTACTATTAAGTTGCTTTTATGTAAATTTTAGCTTTTTTTTTTGGCTAATTCCACATTTTTTTTAGCTCTTTTCAGCTTTTTCTGCTACTTCTGGTCGTTTAAGCTTCTCTCTGCATTTTTGGCTACTGTTTAGATTTGTTTTGGTTAATTTTAGCTTTTTTTAAGCTGGTTTCCTAATTTGTGTGCTAATTTCTGTTTATTTTAACCTGATACAGCAAATATGTGTTCTTTCTGCTTTATTCTGCTAATTTTTTAGGCTTGTTCTTTCATTTCAGCATGTTTTTATTTTTTAGCTAATTTCAGAGTTGTTTTCAGCAAGTTCTTCTGTAATTAGCATTCACACTGCATTTTAGCAGGAAATGTAATTTCTCTGGTTTTACCTTTGCTCTGCTGGATTCTCCTGGTCCTTTTCCGGCCCGGTCCAAAGGCACAGCTCCGTGTTCTCTGGCCCCTTTGAACAGATCCTCCACCACTTCATTGGAGCTCTTCTTCTTTGGAGGTCCAACAATCTGCTGCCCGCTGCGCTCTGATCCACCCGCAAAAAACCTGACAAGAAGAGAGACGGCACCAACCTGCTCATCTGCATCCTAAAATATTTCCACAAAAACGTGTTTGTTGCTTTTATGTTTTACGTTTGTTGTTTTTATGAAACAAACGATAAGAGAACAAACAAGTAGTGGTTAAAACATGTAAAGAGAAATAAAACTTGGAAGATTTTCACTTTTTTTTTAATGAGTTGCATTAACGGTAACATTTAAAATTATAGTGAATGCTCAGAGAAGATACAGGACAAGAAACACTAATAGGCCGGAGTTTAAAAAAAGTGCAACCTTTAATATCCGTGAGAAGCCGACAATGCTTTGGACAAAACTGCTGGGAAACCAGATTACTAAAATAAAGCAAAGAGTTAAAAACCAACAATTACTCCTACTAGTCTAATTCACAAGTGGGGTGTAATAAAAATGCAGTGAAAGGATGTTAACAGCCCACCGCACTGCACCCGGAGAAGAATCTGCCGATGCAGCACAAAAGCAGTCAGCTCTCAGTGAATGAGGCGAGACCAAAAATAGTTTGGTGCAATCTGGACTCAACTCCCATAAGAGCAACTCTTCACCATTCAGCCGCTCAGACAGAGAGCGTGAATACATGCCTCAACAATTCAAGACAAAACAAAGCTACTAAAATTAAACAGTAAATGGTGGGAAGTGTCTGTTTTCTTATGTGTCCATTGTAACACCTCCAACTCTCTGAAATGTCCATGGGTAAAACATTCTCTTCTATTGTCATAAAATAGTTTGGTTTTACCTGTACTATTAAAACACTTGGAGAGGTCCACTGATAAATACAACCTGCCCAACCTTATTTTAAATGAAGTGATGTTAAATAATCAGCCAGTGCAAAGTAAACCTACCTTTGACCTTCCTCCTCATCGCTTTCTTCCTCTGCCTCATGCATCAGATCTCTGAAGGAGGTCACTCTGGGTTGACTACTGTAGAGAAAAAATATGTTACGTTACAAAATCCCAAAAGTGATTTTAAAAAGTAACAGTCTACATTTGCTCAGGACAAATGTTGCTGTTGGACTTTAAACGTCTCAGTGCGACATTACATATTTATTAGCATTATTTGGAAATCCTACCTGGGACCTGCCGATCGAGACACCGAAGAAGAGCCTCCCTCAGGCTGAGGAAGAGTAATTATGTCATCGTCAGCTCCATCCTCAAAGAAACTGGCAAGTGCAAGCTGAGGAGGAAACACTGATATTCAAACGCTGACAAAAAAATATCTCAGATCACTTAAATACTGTTGATGGGTACGAGAAATATAATTTGGATTCAGTTGCTCTTAGGTGTTTTTAACCAGCACTGGGAAAAGAATTGGGAAAAGCGCGCGAGTGTAACAAATCATACAGAATAAAATACGAACAAGTGAAAAAAGTGGAAATTTTAGATAATTAATTTCTACAGTATAAAAGCAACTTCGGTTACAAAAGGAAAGCAGAAACTATAACATATGAGCTTGTAAGTTAGAAAAATTAGAAAGTTATTAATTTTGTTCTGTTACTTGAAGGTTATTATTGTTTGAACTAATTGTTTGAAAAAAGGGGCAGATATAATAAGATTTTTCTTCTTCTTTCTGCTACCTTTCATTTTATTTTTTGTATTCTTATCATTTATGGGATTGTTTTGTTTTTTAAATGAATACATTTTATAAATAAAAAAAAAAAAGTACTTATTTGAAACAGCAAATCCAGTACTGGTTTGTTAAAAACCTTAACTCAACTTGTGATAAAAATAAATTTAGATGCAATATGAATAAATGGCGTAAAGCATATACACAGGTACACAGAGCAGTGGATCTTAAAAGTTTTGGGTCGGGTCACAAAACACCTGAATTGATCTGCAGAAATCAAGATTCCTCTTAGCACATATTATAACTAGAATTGTTACAGTTGGTTTAGGTCAACCGTCGTTGACATGATTATTTAGGCCGGGATCCTAAGAAAACACTACTTAAAATAAATTAAACATCTAAATTATAAATGGACTGTACTTATATACCGTGGCTTCTTTCTATCTTATCAAGAAACTCAAAGCTCTTTACAATAATCTGTGCCTCATTTACCCAGTCATACAGCACTCTACTAGATCTGAGCTTTATCACATTCATACACTGATGGGACACACATCGGAGGCAATGAGTGGTTGGTTCACTGTCTTGCTCAAAGACACTTGGGCATGTGACTGCTAGTGGAATCGAACCTCCAACTCTTGCATTGGAGGCCGACTCTGTTGTGCTCAGCAGCTTCTAAACAACGAAATGCCAACTAACGCGATTCGTCACTTTCATTCTCAATATAATGTCAACCTCTGAACTGCTGTTTTGATAAATTCCCTGCTCTCGGCGCCTTTAACACGTTTAACAACGTTAAACTTGAACCAGCGTTAGAAGAATAAAGTTGGCAGCTTTACCTGACTGCGTCAATTAACTACAATGCAGCGTTCAGGCGCTAATGCTAGTTAGCTACCGGGGCTACCTGGTCTTTGGAGTCACGATAAATAGGAGTAAATTCAGTTTTTAAAAAAATGCCCGCACGCAAGAAGGCGAACAATGTTCATAATCCGGACTGTGTCAGCTAAATGAACGCTCGACATCCTCTCCGTTGGTGTCTGAAAGCGTTCAGGCCGTTTTCAAAGAATGACTTGCACAAATTGCTGGAAACACAGAGCAGGCGAACATTAGCCGGCGAGCTACTCGGCCGAGCTCATCCGCAGTTTCCTTTGGGCCGACAACCGTCCGGACGTCAGTCAAAAACACACAGGAGCCGAACCTGGAGGTTCCAACCGGCGGACTCCAGGAAGAACCGGGCCCGCTCCTCCTCCACGCCGGTAACAGCAACGAACTCCCTCACCGACTCCTCTTGACTCGCCATTTTGATTAGCTCTTTCAACGAGTCCGTCCGTTTCCTCCGGAGGAAACAAGCAACAGTTAGACGGTTCCTACCCGGTTTCTGTCCAAAAACGGAGAAGAAAAACATCTTACTATTAAACAACAAAATACATTTTCATATATAAACTTATAAATCACAATTTAACACATTTTACTGGTAACATACTTTAACATACTTTAAACTTTTATTCAACCGTCATCAGCAGATTTATAAAGATCTACTGATGCTAGTTTCATTTTGACCACAAGGGGGCGACACACTCATACTTTGAGATCTGATGAGTTAAACTGCTGATCAGAAGTAACCGAATCAGTAGAATAGAATAGAATAGAATAGAATAGAATAGAATTGAATAGAATTGAATAGAATGGAATAGAATAGAATAGAATAAGTACTGTATTTGTATGTTTTAGTAGAAAATTTGTTTTTTAAAGCAGAAAAGGGATAGAATGGAGAAAATACTTAATAAAATAGACACAAAACAGGGACAACTGAAAGAAAGTTTGAGAACAAAACACACACGCAAATTAAATATAAAATGTACAAATGCTTGCGTGTAAAAGTTGAAAATTATACTGAATAAAGTTGTGCGTGTCTGAATGCAAAGGATTGTTTGCATCCATTCATCCTTTATTTATACTACAGGTTAATCCCAATGAGCCTCAGGGACATTTACAAGCGAGACCTGATTTTAACAAAGAGTGATGACAACAGTGGACAATCATAAAAGGAAGCATACAAACTGAGAAGAACAAGTGAAAGAAAATGGTGTTTTAAAAAAAATGAAACGGTTGTAAGGTGATGTAGAAAACTAAAAACAGGAACATGTCTGCATCGGTGTATGCCAGGAGCTTAGCAGATGTTTGAAGCCACATAGAGAGGTCAATGTTGAGAGTTTCAGATCTTTTTTTACAAGCTATTCCAGGAAACAGGAGCAGAGTAGAAGAAGGCCCTTATTCATTTTGGCTTTAAAACATCACAGATTACAGAAAAACAACAGAGTTTTATTTTTACATGTGTTTTAACTTGTACTACTGGTCATATTTCCTTAGATGTTTATCTTTAAATAACACAGCAGTTATTTTAGATCCAGTATCATTATCTGACTGCTTCCTTCTTCATCAAATATTCTTATTGCATGGCACTGCAGTGTGGGAGCTGAGTTTGATCTAAATCTGCCCCTCATCTCATATTTGATCTCTTATTATGTAAGTTCACTGTGAATCAGACACTGGTTTAGTATGAAACCACCTGTCTTTGCCAAAAACAACAACAACAACAACAATCCAGTAAACACGAGCCTGAGATTTTATAAGCAGATGGTGAGAATAGTCCCACGAGACTTACCTTTGCGCCCCTGATAATGTGTCTGAAGGCAGGCTGGTCAGATGTCAGATGTACCAAACAGACTGGGAGCATCTGGGTTGTTTCAGGGGTGGGGGGACAGATCGGTGAGGTGTTCATGCATTCTGCTGTTAGTTGTTTGATCTTCAAGACTAATTAATCTGCAGCAAAAGGAGAAAAAAAAACTATGTCACCACCTTGTGCAGCACTTTTTCTTAGCTGCACACAATAAACAGCACAGTGCTTCATGGAAGGTTTCGTTATAGTTGAATATTCTTTCCTCATTTATTCTTTTTTGGGCAAGAGAGGAAAAGACAACAAAGAAAAGCAATGAGAATAAAGTATTTTAACCTGCATTACGAATGAAAATCAGGAAAAGAGCAGATTTAGATATGCAAATGTAGACTATCAGCAAACACATCGGTCACAGCTGGGAGTCAGCTAAAATCCACGTGACCCATCAGGGAATCCTTCCTCAGGAAACCCCTGCAGGCGTGCGCTGATGTTTGCTAATGTGTGTTTATCTTCTCATCTTCTGCTGATTTTAAAGTAAAATGTGGCGGCAGAATGTTAAACACACTCAAAAACCACTGCTCAGTAAATTTAGAGAAAAGGTCAAATGGGAGTGAATGTGATGCCATTAGACGAGATTGTTAAGGACAAGCAGCAGCTGTGAACGCTCCTCCATGTTCTCCACCTCTGAACACATCAACACAACTGTTGGACGCTTCGTTTCTCCTGAACTTGGTGCTGCCGAGTCATAAAGAGCACCACAGATCTACTGACGCACCTGACAGTGAAAACGAGTCCAACTGCGTCAGAAAAGCAGGTTTTTATTCAGAACACTTTGTATCTGCTGGTCCATCCTGAGGAAGCATGGTCTTTTCGTTTCATTGCCATGGCGATGACTGTCAGATTTATTTTATTTTAAAACCCAGTGGTTCATGTTCCATTCATTCACCCTTTGTTGAAATGTCTTGAAGACATCAAGGCGTGGATGGCTTCAATTTTTTAAAGTTTCAACTATCAGAAAAGTGACATCCTTGTGAGCAACTGTGGATGAGTGGTTAGAGCAGTCGTCCCACAATGCAAGAGTTGGGGGTTCGATTCCACCAGCAGTCATAGTGTCCCTGGGTAAGACAATGAACTCCTAACTGCCTCCAATGTGTGTCCCACTGGCGTATGAATGTGATAAAACACTGATTATTCTTTGTATAGATCTAGTAGAGTGCTGTATGAATGCGTAGATGAGACACAGACTGTTGTAAAGAGCTTAGAGTATCTTGGTGAGATAGAAAGGTGCTACATAAGTGCAGTCCATTTAGCCCAAGCTCTGTTGTCTCTGATCAGTCATATCTTAAGCAGTCTGTTACAAATCTCAGGCTGGTTTTAAACTCTGACTTTAAATCTAATAAACAAATTAACTCTGTTCTACAAATGAGCTTCTTCTGGTTAAGGCAGATAAGTCCGTGCTGACCAGATCTGACCTTGTAAAAAATAGTCCATTTATAACCTGACTTTATCCTCAGATAAATCTTCTTTATTCTTCTTCTATGACTATTTCTGTGCAGTGACCTGAGACGACTCCTGTTGTGATTTGGCGCTAAATAAATCAACTGAATTGAACTGACTGGACTACTGTAACTTGCTTTATGTTGGGGTCAGTCCCTCTCACGTCTCCAGCTCGTCCAAAATGCCGCAGCTCTGCTCTTAATGTAGATTTGATCATATTTCACCAGTTTTGTCCTCCCTTCACTGGCTCCCTGTACGTATCAGGATAGATTTTAAAATTGACCTTTGACATTCATGGCCTTGCACCCTCGTATCTCTCTGACCTACTTCGACCTTATGTTCCTACTCAGGCGCAGAGATCATCAGACCTGCTGCTTTTGGCTGAAGCTCAGAGGAGATCAGGCCTTTTCACGCGTGGGCTCCAAACTTTGGCACTTCACTTCCTGGTTTCAAATCTCTTTTAAAAACACACCTGTTTTCTCTGATTTTCAGCACAGCGTGATCTGATGTAGTATTTTGTTGTTTTGTGTTTTCATGATTTTCTTTTGATGCATTTTGACATGTTTTTTTTTTCTTTAACTTCTGCCATTGATTTTATTGTTAAGCACTTTGGTAACAGCTGCTATTTTTAAATGTGCTTTGTGAATACATTGCACTTCTCTTTTTGTCTTCCTGTTGCAGAACAGAGGAATGAATATATTTCTCGCCGCCCTCCGGGCAGGCAGCTCTGTGATGTTGTCTTTGTGTTTAGAGCCTCATTAACGGTCACCAGAGTCACAAACATTCAGACAAACACACAGAACGTGGAACAAGAACAACACGGCAGAGGTCTGACAGTAACTCCTGATACAAGTATCATACATCATTGAATCTGCTGCCTGACTCAGATTCTGTTGGTAACATGTTCAAATGGGACAAATCATTTCAAAAAGCTGCTTTTTAAAAATGTTTTCAGACATCATGTTACAACCCTTTTGTCGTGTTTTGTAAGTAGACTCTGGAGGATTTGGACCCCCGTGTTATAAAAGTCACTCTGCTTGTATCTGTGTCATCACCAGCGGCGGTTCAGTCGAACAAAGGCGAAGTGCAGTGACGGTAGAACTTGGGTATTTCCCTTTTGGGAAGCTTTTTGGATCGTTTGACAGACGCTGTCAAACAAATCCTGGTGGATCTGCTCTAACAAAGGCCGCCCCGTGGGGGGGTGGGGGGGGGTCACTGTCAACACGGGGTGTTCTCGAATCCTGGTTCCTTAAGGTGCGGCTGTCACATCTGCAGCGTCAGGATGTCTGAGACTGAGGTGGGCTTGAAGAAGAGCCAGATGTCTCCTGCACTGCATGATGGGAATGAGTTCCTGAAATGTCCATGGACACAGAGAGGAACCAGAGAAACTGGGTTTACTGCGAAAACAGTTCTGAGAGCTGAACGATCGATGGATCAAGAAGCTGAAGCTGATATGTTAGAGGGAAAAGTAGCAAAAGACTAGCTAAAGCCTAAGCTAAAAGATGTGCAAAGGTAGCTAAAACCTAAAATGAGCAAAAAGCTAGCTAAAAGTAGCAAAACACACGCTAAAATCTTTAAGTAGCAAAAGACTAGCTAAAAGCTAAATGACACAAAGGCAAACTAAAAGCCAAAAGTAGCAAAATATAAGCTAAAAGATAAAAGAAGCTCAAACGTAGCTAAAACCTAGAATAAGAAATACGCTAACAGCAAATCTACAGCTAAAATCTCAAGGCTGTAAAAGACTAGTTAAACGCTAAATTTAACAAAAAGCTAACTCAAATCTAAATGCAAAAAAAAAAATGGTAGCTACTACCTGTATATAAACCAAACGTAGCAAAAGTCTAGCTAAAAGCTAAATTATACAAAAGGCAAACTAAAAGCTAAAATTGACAAAATATGAAAAGCTAAAAGAAGTTGAAATGTAGCTAAAACCTCAAACAAGCAATACGCTAACTAACAGCAGCAAAACAGCAGCTAAAATCTCAAGGCTGCAAAAGACTAGTTAAAAGCTAAATTTAACAAACGCTAACTCAAATCTAGAAAAATGGTAGCTACTATATAAACTAAAAGGAGCTAAAGGCTAGCTAAAAGCTAAATGACACAAACAAAAAGCCAAAAGTAGCTAAATGTTAGCTTAAAGCTAAAAGAAGCTCAAACCTAAAATGATGAAAACACTGGCTAAAAGAAGCAAAATACAAGCTAAAATCTTCATGTAGCAAAAGGCTAGTTCAAAGCTAAATGCAAAAAAGGTAACTCAAATCTAAATGTAGACAAATGGTAGCTATAAACTAAAACTTTTCAACTAAACATTCTCCTGAATGACCGTTTTGCAAAATGTTAATTTCAACAGGTTTTGAACGTTACATTGTTGTAAAGCTTTGCCATCTTATTTATCCTTTATTTATTTGTTCTTTTTTGTAATAAACATTAATCTTAGCACCCCAAACAAACTACGTTTCGCATCACCAGGACCCCACCCGATCTTAACATTTTTCATTCAGCTGTTTGTGTCTTAATTCACAAGCATTTGAGTAAAAGGAGAAAATAAAACTCTACATACATTATGCGTGTACTTTACATTATTTTACTACTTGTACTCTGAACGTCTCAGGCAGTGAATTAGGTCAGTGTGGGTTGTTTAACAGCCCACATTTTTTTGCAAGAAGATCCTCTTTTTTTTATTTTTATGGCCATTTTGGTCCAGATGTAAATGTCCACTCAAAGCAAGAAAAGAAACACGAGTGAGAAAATAAAAATCAGTCTCGATGAAAAGGCCTCCAACAAACTCACAACTCCGGAGCATTTCAGAAAAGGTTCTTCAGGAAGAACGTTGTGCCACGGATAAGTTTTATCTTTGTTAGATGTGCAATTCAAAATGAACCCACTTAAGCCCAAATGATCCAATAATCTTGTTTGTAATCATCTTCTCTGTCTGCTGTAGACAAATGATATCTTCAGTTTTCCCTTGAGCCACGTGGGCAGGGTGGATCTTCAAACCATATCTCTGTTTAATTCAGCGCTGTGTGAGGCAGAGTCTGCTATCAGCAGGAAAAGGTACGAGGAAGGGTCTTATTATCTCTGCAGCCATTATACTGTTAGCTTTGCCTCTGCCTTGATAGATGCTTCTCTGCACGTGCACGTTTTTGAACAAACTGCGTCTTAGCTAGTAGCTGCAAAAATCAGAGGCAGCTCTTTGGAAGCAGACAATCAGCAGGCGATGAGGGCAGGTCTGCAGGAACCAGAGTGAAGCAAAGCATCACATTAGATGGACAGTGCGGCAGATTATTAAATATATAAATATATAAATATAATCGTGCGGTCAGTAAAAAGATCCAACAAGATCTTTACTCGTAAACGCTCATTTCCTTCACACCTTCATCTCATCGCTTTCTGTCTTTCACAAATTCCTTATTTTTAAAACACTTTGTGCATTTTCTCCCCTCACAGCGAAGGGTCAAAGGTCAACTAATAAGTGAGAGAACCACCCTGACACAGCAGTCGACGTGCGTTTTAATCAAACTCAACAGACTGACGTGCACAATGAAGAGTCGTTCACGCAACACATCCTGCAGAGACACGATTAATAATGCTAAAGCTAGCTCACATACACGTGAACTACACCTTGAAAATGATACAACGTGCAACCCCGTGCAGTGTTTCGTATTAGCACTTGGAGTGTGTGTCGTGAATGACTCTCAGCTACTACCACATGACATTTTAGCTTAGCTGGTGTAAAATTCACTGAGGGACAGCCATTTTGGGTCTGGCTGAGGTTAGTGGTGACCAGCTTGAATGACTCCAAAAGTGGTTCGTTTGTCAAGGTACGTCCAGCGAATACTTTCTAAAAGTATCATTAAAATCTTTACACTCAGGAGATAGTTTTACTAATTTATATTTCTATTTTTAACAAAACATTGTCTTAATTTTCATTCGTTTCTGTAGCTCAACCCTGACCGTACTTAAAGTCATTCCACCTCAGCCTTAAACTAAACCTTTAACCCTTGAAATAAAGTTCCACAGTATTAGGACCAGGCTGGTCCTGCAGGTAAGTGATTATACCAGGAAAGGTCCAAAAGAAGCATCATAAACCAGGTGCTCACACATACAGGGGCAGAAAAACTCTGTTTTGACTTTAGTGACGAGCAATAAAAATCATCAGTGTAGTTTTAAAACAGCCTTTGTGAAGGAGTTCGGTTCTTCTGCAACTTCTGGTGCCAATCAACCACAACCTGCGACCCATTCCCCTGATGAGCGCCAGGTAGAGCTGTCATTTCTAACCCGGAGCTCAGCCCCGCCCGACCCAGATCAGGGCCGGGCTGGTCCAAAATAATGTGCTTAGTGAGTGGGCCGGGTTGGTGTCAGGCTTTTGATTGTGTCAGCAGACACGCGCAGCTGACAATTCTCAACTCAACTCAACTTTATTTTGGTGAATTAAAAAAACATTACAAACGAAAGGAAAACAATATAAAATGGTAAATCAATCATTTACCAAAAAAGGAATAGGCTGAAACCGAGGCTTGTACTTGCCTACCCTATTCATAGACTCAGCAGTCTACATAATGACAGATATCTACTGTCCATATAAATATATATAAGTGCACATACAAACATTTACTGTATATTTAAATATGCATGTATATAATACATACACATACTCACATTACATACATACATGGTTACACAGTACACATATACATCTACATAACATCTCCATAAGCTTTTATAATTTTACATTTTAAGGCTCTTTTAAAGCTCACCAAAAAAAGCACATAATTTGAGATCATCATTCAGTTCATTCCACAGTTTCACGCCGATAACTGAAATACATCTAGATTTTACTTTACTTTTCTCGTTAGCTTGTTCAAATATTAACAAACCTCATAAATTATATTTTCTCTCTCTCTCTTAACTTAAATAATTTCTGAATTCCAGAAGGAAGATCTATTGACACAAACCACTCCCCTTGCATCACGTATTCGAGAACACGTTTCACAGTCAGCATGTGAAAAGCTCGCCCCATGATGAATTTGTTGAAGGCAGACAGATCCAGAATTGGTCTGAGCCTCCCCACTCTGCCAGATTTCTTCTGAACCAGGAAGTATTGGGAGTAAAAAAAACGGCTTCCTCCTCTCCCGGAGGAACTCTGGAAATCACGTCTTTTTCTAGAAGCTCCATCAGCTCTGATTGGAGCTGAAGTAGGCAACTCACTGGGGACACAGAGTGAATCTGAATTTAAAATATACAGAGAACCAGAGACCCACCTAAATGAAATGAACAATGCCTCAGATACTGGCCAAGCTAATGCTGGGGGATTGGCTCAGACTGAAGTGAATGAGACTGAAACTGTGGCCAATGACGACAAGGAGCATGATATCGAGACAGAACAAGCTGCCAGAAGATCATCTCAACAGAAAACAAACCCCAAAATTTTAACCTACCCTACATTAGGGAACCCTCTTGTCAGTGTAGTTCAATCTCTGTTTCAAAGTTTAAGTGAAGCTGTAACGAGTTCTATTGAAACCCACGAGATCCAGTTATATAGTATGCAAAGGGACTTGCATAGTTTCAAGTGGGGAGGGTGTAACTCTGATTAACATAGACCTCATTAAATATGATCCTGTTCATAAAAATCCTAAAAATATGACAAATTATGGATAGACAATAAACAGATAACAGATTGGCTTTAAAACAAGAAAATCATTTATAAAAGAAAAAAGTCAGGAATGCTTTATTTCATGTTTTGATATTTTATTTGGTTTAAAAGCTTATAAAACAGTTTTTTTAATGGGTCAGTAGTTAAACTGGTTAGAACGTAGGTAAGGGCTTTATTCTGAAGGGTCAAGCTCCGGACATGTGACTGGTTCCAGCCAACCTAGCTGTTGTGTTCTGGCTAAGGGCAGACATGCTTCACTGTGTAAGAGGAAAAGGTAGCGGAAAATGAAGAGGAGATTCTCTGCATGTTGTTGGAGATTTTTGTATTTTGGAGGAGTTATTATTGTGTTTTCCAAGCTGCCCTTGCTGCGGGAGATTTGAATATATTGCTGAACTGGACTTGGTGAGTTAGAAGGAGTATGTTACTCCTGTGAGGGACATTATTTGCCATGTACTTTTTATTTTGTTGGAACGGAAAGCTAAACCGTAGCTCATTTATGTTTTATGTTAAAAATTGTTGATGTAACCAGTGAAATGGTGTTAGGTGAAGGTTCTTCCATGACGTTTCAGCCACCAGATTTGGCAAGTGTATTGTTTTATTCAGTGCGAAAAGTATTGAAACTAAGCTGAAACAGACTTTTGTTTATACTTTATGGGTTATTAAACCAGGCCTTTAAGGTTCTGCTGGAAAATGGGACCGGAAAAATTCGAGTTGACGTCAAGTCGACCACGTGTGAGAAACAAGATGGCGAGCCACCCCATGAACCTTTGAACTGTGGATCAGCAGAAACTGCGCCCCCTGCTGGACATTACGTTCCATCAAAACTGGTATGATGCATGCTTTGCTGCTGAAAGCAGTGAACATCAAAGGAACAGGATTAACCCTCCAGGACATCAGAGATAGAGACTTTCCAATTGATACATGGGTTTATTCAGCCATTTGCTGAATTATTTTCTGTTTTTTTGGTAATTTTATTGTCTTTATTTTTAAACCATATTCAATGCTGTTGTGTTAAAATTGTAAAACTTCTGTTGGGTTAAAATAAAAACAAGAACTAGTTCAGACAAAAACTTAGAGAACTTAACCTTTTTGAAACAATATTGAGTAATTCAAAATAGATTTAAAATCTAGGGGGAAAAAAAGAAAAGATAAAACTGTAAATCAAATTAGATTAACTGTAGATACTGGAACTTAAATAGAACAATAACCTAGGTTGAAATAAATACTGTCCTTTTAACACCTAACATTAGGTGAAATATTCAAAAAGGGATTTAAACCTGAATATCCTGAAAGAAAATGAAACTTCTTGTTTGATTTTGTGTTAAATGTATGTACATTATATGTTATTGTTTTTTTAATTTTTTAATTTTAAATAATAAGCTGGCAGTTTAAACTCATTTTCTGGTCTGTGGTCATTAATACAACCTTCATCTTTTACTGCTCCCATAGTCGAACCTAGCACTGGTCCTAGTGTGCATTCTAATTACTGTAAACACAAAGCAAGAATACCCTGATGCATGCTCAATAATCCAGGTAGAAAAATCTAAAAAAGCTAAGTCTTTCGGATGGAAGACGAAACGTTTCTACAATTTTTTTTGCTTTGTTTTGTTTTGTTTTTTGAATGTCCAGAGGACCAGACTTAGCTTTTTTAGATTTTTCTACCTGGATTATTGAGCATGCATCAGAGTATTTAATATGCTGTTTAATAATTTTATCTAATGGAAGCATATATAAGGTAAAGAGTATCGGTCCAAACACTGAACCCTGAGGAACTCCATGTCTAATAATAGAAGAACAAACCTGATCAACTCAAAACTTGCTATAGTTTAGACTTTTAGTGTGTTTTTACTCATTTTGTCACTATTTTTCCAGTACATTTAGCAACCACAATTAATAACATGCTGCTCAGCTACATTTTGGCTAAGACATTAGTGACAAATAGTTTGGAAACATAAATGTAAAAAAGCAAATTGTAGAACACAATATCTCCTTCAAACCCCTATTAAATATCTTCAGGTTGTTTTTTTGTGGAAAGAATGTGTCCTTCTGCACCCATTTTTTATATCGATTAGCTTGTTTGGCTAGCTCTAAATCAAAATGTTTGGTTGTGATGAAAAATATGAGAAGTATGCAGGTTTATCTTTTTGTCCAACACTTATTATCAAAATTGGAATAAAATGTGTTGCGGTCGCAGGCAGCGTACATACAGCAGAGCTTGAAATGTTTTTATAAATGTTTAGCGCTAATGTTTTTGTGCCTGTGTTACTTTTCCAGTTCATCCGTACATCCCGTCTACTCTCATCCCCATCTCAGAAATGCGGTGAGTTCTTTGCGTTTTGTCATGAGGTCAGAGAGACGAGTGTTAAGATCTGTGTGGTCGCCAAGTCTAAACAAATAAACATAAAACAAACATAAATGGCTTAAGTTGACACTAAAAAGACGAAGGTGCTTAGATACCACCCTGCAAGACCTGAAGACACGGTTTTGATTATGTTGATTGAAACAGTCGAGCAAAAACAGCTAAATATCATCCTTAAACTGTGGTTCTGTGTAAAAGTCATAAATAATAAACATCTTACCTGCTGTAGATAGCTCTTTGAATGAGCTCATCTTGAAGAAACAGTTTAATTTTGATTGGATTTACAAGCTAACTGCTAGTTCAAGAGGGCCAAGCCACCATGCACATCTATATATACAGTATTATTAGTCTACTAGTCTATATATCATTACTACTACTAGACTATACTATATGGTTATGGTTACTACTACTAGACTATCTATGGTTATGATTACTACTACTAGTCTATCTATGGTTACTTCTAAGTCTATATATTGGTACTACTAGTAGTTTATCTATGGTTATGGTTACTACTACTAGTCTACCTATGCTTACTAGTCTAGTCTACCTGTGGTTACTACTGCTAGTCTATACATGGTATTACTACTAGTCCATCTATGGTTACTACTACTAATCTACTTATGGTTACTGCTAGTAGTCTATATATGGTTAATATTACTAATCTACTTATGGTTACTATTACTAGTCTATCTATGGTTACTATTACTGATTTACTTGTGGTTACTACGACTAGTTTATCTATGCTTCTATTTCTACTAGTCTATCTATGGTTATTACTGCTAGTTTATACTGTATATGGTTATGGGTATTACTACTAGTCTTCCTATGGTTATTATTACTAGTCTACCTGTGATTACAACTAGTAGTCTATATACTGTATAGTTACTACTAAAAGTTTATATATGGTTATGGTTACTATTACTAGTCTATCTATGATTTTTATTACTAGTTTACCTGTGGTTACTACTACAAGTCTGTCTATGGTTACTACTACTAGCCTACCTATGGTTACTACTACTAATCTACATATGGTTACTACTACTAGTCTATCTATGTTTACTACTACTACTACTAGTCTATCTATGGTTACTACTATTAATCTACATATGGTTACTAGTAGTAACCATATGTAGATTAATAGTAGTAACCATATGGTTACTACTATTAATCTACATATGGTTACTACTAGTAGTCTATCTATGTTACTACTAGTAGTCTACCTATGGTTACTACTACAAGTCTATCTATGTTACTACTACTAGTCTATCGATGGCTACTACTATTAATCTACATATAGTTACTACTACAAGTCTGTCTATGGTTACTACTACTAGTTTACCTATGGTTACTACTACTAGTCTATCTATGTTTACTACTACTACTAGTCTATCTATGGTTACTACTATTAATCTACATATGGTTACTACTAGTAGTCTATCTATGTTACTACTACTAGTCTATCTATGGTTACTACTACTAGTCTATCTATGGTTACTACTACTAGTCTACCTATGGTTACTTGTGAGTGCAGCAGCAACTAGACTTAGCACTTCCAGTGCATTCTGGGTCAAAATGGCATAAATGTAGTTATATGTTCTGAAATACCCACATAGTGTGAAACTGACAGTAGTGTGATGGTTTAAATTTTGGTGTCTGCATTAACCGGTATGAAAGTTTCAAGATGGAAAATTTTAAACGTCAAAATCTTGGGTGGTTATTTACAGCAGGTTAGATATTAATTATTTATATATAACTTTTACTCGAAAACCTATTTTTAATGCGTAATGGCTTTGCTTTATAAGGTGAAGTTCAGTTGCACTTGTCTGTAGATCTAAAATGTGTCAAGTTTATGTTGGTTTAGAAGACTGAAGAATACAGAAGATTGTATTTTTTTTTCACATCAACGGAATAGTTGTTAACAGGTGGAGACATCATAACAGGAGGATGTTCCCTAACTTATATGATCTTTGTCATGTTGTTCCAGCTCCAGTGCGAGCAGCACGCCCCATTCCTGTCCGTCTCCTGAACCCCCGATGACCCCCGGAGAGTTCGACATGCTCAGTGAGAACCTGTGCTTCGACATCGACTCCGTACGTTTGTGCTTCTGCTATCTTGTCCGTAAATCTCACAGAGAAACCAAAACAAACATTAATTTAATCCTTCTATAAAATACCGTATCCATCATTTATAGACATAACAATAAAAAAACATAAAAGAGCCTCATTGTTGCTCTTGTTGTGTAAAAAAAAAATTGAATCAAAACTAATAATTTGTTGATTTTGCTTTTAAAATACTTTGTAGCAACTAAATCTATATAATAAAAATTCAACATGCTCAATCTTCAAATGTGTTTTGTTTACATGAAGGCCTTCACCTGATGCACTGTGTTTTACAGATGAGCTCGCCGTACTCAGAGTGAAACGACTTGAACAATTTTTAACCTTCAGTGCTTCTACAAACCCACCTCTGCTCAGCATCTGTACCTGGATGATCATTAGACGGAGTCAGATTTGTCCAAATATATATATTTGACTGGATTTATTGATTTTTATCTTGTTTTTTGTTTTAATACCTGTGAGAGTGTTCCTGAAATATATGTTTCATGTTGGTCTGTTTTTATTGTTTGGAATGTAAAACCAAAAGTCTGATCTAAATAAAAGGCTCTAATAATTGGATTTATTTGATGCTGGGACGTTTTGAGCCCTAAACCCTCCTTCATATCGATGAATGTTTGTGTATAAAATAAATGTATGTAAACAGTAAAAGCCTGTAGTTTGTGTAAATCTGCTTATGCACATTTTGATTTCAGTTTGGTTCTTAGTTTCCATCAGACAAACTGCTGCCACCAGCTGGTCATAGCTTGACGTTTGGAGCTTTTATTTTGGTAGCAGTCAGACAGGAAGTGTCTGCAGACTATCTGCAGCTCTTCAGAACTGACAAAGGAGTTTCTGGAGAATCAAGTGACTTTTGAATTCACCTGGAAAAAAGCCAGGTCTGCTGTCTGTGCTGTTGCTTCATGTCCTCCATTAAAGGCAGAATGAAAGTTTGTTTTGTACAGATTTAGGATATTTCTTTACATTTTCCTTCCAATGATCCAAGCTTACCTGTAATATTTTAACTTTCTGCACACTTAACCTTACCTGACATATTCTAAGTCTGCCACAGAGGCGATTTGTTCACATTTTTTAGCTGCAGCTGCAAAATAATAAAGGAAGATGCATTATTAAAATGACTAAAGATAACTTGCAAATGTTAAATAGTATTTTGGGTCAACAAGGTGATTCTTTGTACCAACAGCTTGGCAGAAATGTGCATGAGTTACACATCATTAAACAATGAGGAAACAAAACAAGGAATGCAAACAGCGTCTGAAGCTTTATCAAGTTTGCAGCTAATGCCTTGATGGAGTTAATCTCTTATTTTATGTCAAACTGGTGTTTTTCCATCGATTTACAGTAATTAAAATATCTGAAGTCTGATCGGCTGCTGGGAACAGAGGTCAAAGATGCAGTTTAAAGTTTATTTTGTGTGTTTTCAGTTAATCCCTCAATTTAAGGAGCTTTATTTTTTTTATCACTGAGTGTACAGATAAAAAAATTGAATGAATTAATTTGAGGTCTTGTGAAAATGTTCAGGAACAAGAAGTGAAACTGGGTGAAACGGCACCGAGAAAAACTCTGAAACACCGTCAGAAAGTTTTGATCAAAAGATTACGCTGCTTGGATGGAAAAACAAAAAATAAATCATCATTTTACTTTGTTGAATAAAATAATCACCTCACTTTTCTACTTAATAAATCAGTGCTGTGCATCTTCACATCAAACTAACAAAGTTTAAATCTTGTCTAAAGGCCATCGTCACCTGTTTTTACACCTTTGCCGACATGAAAGTCTTTGAAAGACGGTAGCTGAGGAAACTGGGTGTGAGCATGAATCAGACAAAATGCTAAAACAGCTAAAGCAGCAGAAACCACTTGGAAAACCCCCGTTTGTTGTTTTTGACTCACTCAGGAAATTATTCACATCCCTTCAGTTGCAACCATCCAGGAAACAAAGTGTGCTGTTACTTTTGGTAATTTGGTTTCCCAAAGGCTTTATTTTGTGTTTATTTTGCACATCAAACATGTATGTAGCTTAAAAACATCAAGGACGAGACTCTGGGACAGACATCATCTCTGGCCTGGAAACATCAGGTCTGGGTTTTCATCCTGCATCTGCTGCCTCCATGATGGACGGATGGATACGTTCACAACTTTATTTTTCAAACTGGCATGACGTAAACATTTATTTTGTTCAGTTCATTACAGCCTAATTAGTTCTGGGTTTGTTCTGCGCATGCGCTCTGCACTTTAATCCCAGCAGTGTTTGTAATTCTCCAGTTCCTGACTTTTATTTTGAAACCGATTCTCTAAAGACGGAAGTGAGAACCAGATTAATTCCTGAGCTTGACACTTTATCTCTGTCATTTCTGGAGAATCACGTGACAAATAAAAACAGGCGCTCCCTGAGAATAAAACGCCTCCTCCTCTCTCAGATGAAGCAGCCAGTCCTTCCAGGATGTTGTAATCTGCTCTCATCGAGGTTTGGACCACAGCAGTCTCAAGGTAAGACTTTACTCCTTATTTTATGTTCACAGAAAACGAAACTATAATCAAGAAATGTTTTGGAAATTATTTTATTGCGCAAAATGTTTAAAAGTTTCCTCAAATGTTTGTTTCTAAAGTTTATTTTTGAATCCTATATAAACTTTATTATTATACCAGCTTGTTTTACTTGATGTACCTTTTAGGAGTGTTTAAAGTCTCGTCTTCCTCCAGTGTGACCCCGTTCAGTCGCAGATTGGTCGCAGTTCAATCGCAGGTCATGGCGCAGTGGCAGAACCTGTTGACGCTGGACTCTGTGCTCCAGAACCAGGTCCGGCAGCTGTATGAGGGCCGCTTCCCCAAAGTAATCCGGCACTGGGCCTCCTACTGGATCGAGAAACAAGACTGGTAATGATGATGATGAACCCTCCTGCTGCCCTTGGGTCAAAATGACCCTCAGTGTGAAGGCCCGTGTTGGATTTGACCCCAGGGAAGCAGGAGGGTTTAAAATCCTTCCTGTCTCTGCAGATCTGGATCCAGCTTTTTACCTTAATGCACAGGTGTTTTAACCTAACTGGGTTCTGCAAAGTGCTTTACGTAGCTCTCGTTAATTCGTTCATACACACCCACGCAGAACAACAGAACTCCTTCAGAAGGAATGCAGATGTAAACCTGATATGTTGGTGTAACTCAAAGTGATTCTCTGGAACCATTCAACTCAAAGTGTTCAAACCTATTTAAACTCTTAAATAAATTGGGAACTGAAGTTACTGAAAAGTATTTGTTACAATGATGGGAATACTTCATGTCATTTTAGTTACACACACTAAGAACTGCTGGGTGTTTGACCAAATATTTGGTGGTTGGGTTGGAAATGAGCCGTGTCATCCTTCAACGTCCATCATTTTAAATCATATCAAACATGACTGAATTTTTGCTTTAGGATGCAAAAATTAAAAGCAAGGCTGTAAAGGCAACTTGTAAGTAAATATTTACCCAAGTTGACTTTGTTTATAACTTCAATTAGCACTTACTAAAATAATTAGCTGGTGCTAATAGCGATTAGCGCCAACTAGCTAGCATCAGTTCACAACATAATTGGGTTGCTGTCTGTTCTTAAAATAATCTTCCCATGTACAACTAAAACAACACACTTCTTAAGATGATCAGGAAATATGTTAAATAAATATTAAAACATAATACTTGTAAAGAAAACACAAAGCTAATAGCGTACATACCACAGTTACAGGCGGCAACAGAAAATGGAGACAAGTTGCCAGTTACTGGTTGCTATGGTAACCCTCAACCGTCAAGAGCAGCACAACATAACTTATATACCAATAAATGTCAGGAGAAATAACCTTTTGACAAAAAAAAAGTGAAGTTGAAGAATAAATAAACCAATTTTGACAAACTTCACATGTATAATAATGTAAAAATAAACCCCTGTTTACTTTGAACCCTCCTGCTGCCTTTGGGTTGTCGAAGCTCAGATGAGGTTTTGAAGGTGTTAAACAGTTTATATTGTCAATCCTAATGTGAAGCGTGCACAGATTAAATCCTGAATGTTCTCTTTTTGTTTTCAGGGACTCTGCAGCTGTCGATGAGAATGCAGCGAGAACTTGTTACCAGGCTTTTTTGGACAACTTGGAGGAACAGTGGAACTGTTCTGTCCAGGAGAACAACATCCTGCAGGCGCCAGATTTCAGGTGGATGAAGGAATATGTGGTGGTATGGATTTTATTGTGTTTGAACTTTGGCTTGAGAACTTCTCATTAGACTTTATGTAACTTTATTTAAATTTTTTAGGAACATTTCCAGGATGATCAGATGAACTTGGCTAGAATTCTGTCAGACTGCCTGAAGGAGGAAAGGAAGATCCTTGATTCGGTCACCGCTACTCAGGTGAGTCCCTAAAAGACACAATGAGGAAAAAACACACACATCTCTGACTTTTTTAAATGGGTAAAAGAAATTTGTTGAATTTTTTCAGAGCTGCGATGATCAGTCGGCCATGCCTCAGAAGTTGGGAAAGCTGGACAGCAAAGTCTTCGATCTAAAGAGAAAGATATTGGTAACCTCTGTCTTTACACCCTTTTTATATACAGTATATATTTTTAGTCGTTATTTTTCTCACTGAACTAGAGAAACGCTCTCCAAAATGGCGGCCTGAATACTCGTCTCGTTATCACTGATTGTTCTTTGGCGGGCCAGTCCAGTGTTTGCCCTGCTCTGCGTTAATTTTTTTCTAATCTGAAAAATCTTATCTCGCAGGAACTGAAGAAGGAGATGAAAACACTGGAGGGTCGGAACGAAAAGCTCGACTTCATCCAGAAAACCTGGCAAAGCAACGGTCTGACACTGGAATCCGCAGCACCAGATCTGTTTGAGCTTCTTTGTGTTTGACAGAAGTCTTTTTGTTTGTTTACCAGTGGAGCAGAATACTGAAGTGGCCCGGATCCAAGCCCAAATGGTGGAGGGGGGATGTATCAAGCAAGCCATGTTAATCACACAAGCAAAGCAGGTGCAGTTCATGCAAATTTCAGCACATTTTAAAACAAATTGATCAACAGTGATGCTTATCTGTTAGCAAAATATATCATGGACTGCTCAAGAAACTCAAAGTACTCATTGAATGAAGTGACAACATGTGATTCAAGATGGCTGCTTCAGTTATTCCTTACACCTTAGACAACACAAAAGGGATTTTTTTTTTTTTTTTTTAAGTTATTGAGCTAAAACTTGGTGTAGTAATAGCTGGGAGTCATCCCCAGCACATACTCTGAGTGCTAACAGATCACACAAAATATTTGTTTAAGACTTTGGCACGCCTGGCGGCAGGTGATGTGCATTCCTTCAAGGATTGATTCAGCATTAAAACTATTAATTTCCTTGTTTTCTGTAGAATCCTCGGCGTCTAACGATACTGTACCTGCATACATTGTCATTTTAATTGTTTATCAAAATGTTCAGGTTGTTTTAAATGATTAATGCTATTGCTTTTCATTGATTATTTTTCAAAATATTTACATTAATTAACAAAAATCCTAAAATTACCGTAGTCCTCTAATCTACTTCAGGGTTCTGGTAATATATGTCAATGCTAGTACTCATCATTTTAATGATAAGACCACAGCTACTCATGCTAATTCTACTACTGCTATTTATAATTATGCTAAGGCTACTGCTATTGATGTTAATTCTACTATTAATATTTATGCTAGGAATAGAATTACTAATCCTGATTTTACTACTGGCAATTCTAAAAATCCCAAGACTACTGATGCTGATTTTACTACTGCTTATTATCTTTATACTAGAGTACTGCTACTAATGCTTCTGTTAGTGTTAATTATAGCAGTGGTTCCCAACCATGGTACCTGAGGAACACCGTCCTGCATGTTTCTGTTGTTCCTGTGCTCCAACACTCCTGATTTGAATGAAAGGAGATTAACAGACTTGTGCTGGATTTAGGAAGTAATTAAATCACTGAATCAGATGTGCTGGAGCAGAGAAACAAGTAAAACATGCAGGATGGTGTTCCTCAAGGACCAGTGTTGGGAACTGCTGAATTATAGTAATGCTAAGACTACTGCTGCTAATGCTAATTCTACTACTGCTTATATGTATACTAGGAGTACTGCTACTAATTTTTTTTTCTACTGGTAATTAGAGTAATGCTATTTCTAGTACTGCTGCTAATGCTAATTTTATTATTGCTAATTATAATAATTCTAGTTCTGCTAATTATAATAATGCTCAAACTATTTTTTTTTAATTCAGCTACCATTCAACTACTGCCGCTACCCTTGTCAATAAATTGCCAAAATTTGTAATATTCATTCAAATGCAAATTTTGATTTAAAAGATAATTTTATAATTTAGCTAGCTTTAGCTACATTTAGCTTTCAGCTCAGTTTCTGCTTCTTAAGCAAAGTTCTTTATAACTCAGCAGGCACACTTTTCTTAAAATCTCCTTTTTTATTTATCTATGAATTTGCCAGACTGTGCTGCAGCAGTTGGTGAACGTTTTGAATGAAACGGCCCAGACTGTTGCATCGCTCACCGACGAGGAGCTTCCTGAGTGGAAGCGCAGGCAGCAGCTGTCCTGCATTGGAAGTCCAGTGGACACCAGTCTGGAGCTCCTCCAGAAGTGGTAAGGGCATGCGTTGGTTGCGTCTTAGGTTTGCTCTCCGGTTAAAGCAACTATCCTGCATGTGTTTGCATGTTTGCAGGTACACGGCTGTTGCTGAGGTTCTGCTGGGAGTCCGTGAGCAGCTGGAAAAGCTGCAGGACCAGAACAAGAAATGCAGCAGAGCTGACGTCTTCGATCTCTCTGCTCCAATTGCAGAACTCGATAAATTTGCCCTTTCTTTGATCACGAAGCTTCTCACAAAGTAAGTTGTGACGTCAGGATAAGGTTTGCAGAACTCTGGAGATTTTCGCCTTCCATGAGAATAAACAGGAATTTTTGGGGATAAAAACGAATTTAAACTGTTTAAAGTTGTTTTGGGGAAAATACATTTTAGCGCAATCTAGACTAAAACAACCAGGTGTAACTAACTGCTGTATCTTGCAGTGAGAGGTACCACACCCTAAAACCTGAGAGGGACGTGGTGTGGGGACTGATGCTGATGGGATGTGGTGTGGGGACTGAAGGGACATGGTTTGGGGACTGGTGGGGACATGTAATGGTAAATGTTAATGTAAAATATGCATTTAGAGTAGTAACAGTTTTGTTGTGAGTTGTAGTTTACAGAAAAGTTTTTAATGTAGCTATAAAATGAGGAAAAGCCCAAATAATTATCTAATATCTCGTAAAGTTTTGTTCAAAGTTGCGCACATGAGTAAAAAAAAAGGACTACGCCAACAAAAACAGATTAAACTCTAAAAATGTTCAAAATCCATCTGAAAATTGAGGCTATTATATCAGATGCAAAATAGTCCATGAAATGAATTACTTTCGTAAAGTTTGTGTGTGTGTGATACAGTGTTTAAAATATTCCCAATTTCCAGTTCATTCCAAAGAAATATGGAAGGTTTCTGAAGAGTTCTGGAAACGTACCGGGTACCTTACGCCCTTATGAGACTCAAATCGAGACCCTTCTTTGGATTTAACGCACAGAGATACTGTTAACATAAATGTTAATGAGGTCTGTTGTGTGTTGCAGTGCTCTGGTGGTGGAGAAACAACCAGTAATGCAGAATTTACCACAGCGGCCTCTTATCCTAAAGACCAGGGTGCAATTCAAGGTTACCGTACGGTAAGACTGACAACAGCCGTGACATATTCACAGAAAGGGGCAGATTTAAGGTTTGAAACAGTTAAATAAGGGCAGCCGAGCTAATTAGAAACAAAACTACGGTAAGCTCCTTGAAGGAATGCACATCACCTGATGCTTTTCAGGCCAAAACATTCAAGATCTTTGTTTTAAATAATAATAAAAAAAGTCAATATCAATTAAAAATGACATAACCCTACACGATTGTGAAATCTTTGCACTGTTGTTAGTATTTGGATGATTCAGGAATGCCTATCTGCTAATATCCAAATCTAGCTGAGTTAAAATAATTTTTGTGTTTGCTAATGTCGGTTAGCTGTGGCGGCCATCTTGAACTGAGTTGATTACAAAAATGAATGCGTTGTACAAACAACCAATGGTTATTGTTGACCAAAATCCACCAGGAATGCAGCAAGTCGTTACATATCCTTGAACCAAGTTGACCGGTTTATAAATCAGAAATCAGCAACATGATGCAGTTTTTTTTAATTAATTTTTTTAGGGACATAAAAATATTGTGGTAAAGATTAAACATGCTTTTTGTCTCATATCTTAAAATACACGTTGCAATAAGACTCTTCAGTTTAACTACATTTAAATAGGTCAGTATCATTTTAGCCCGTGTCTGAGCATTTATCTGCACTGTTAGCAAAATATCTCATGTACCGCTGAACACATTTGAATAAATGTCAGAAAGTAATCACTGGAGCTTCATGTATGACTAGTTAACTCTTAGTTCAAGATGGCTGCCACAGTTCATCAACATTAGTGATCATGAAAATCTGGTTCTAACCAGTTTTTACAGATATTGAGCTAAAATTGGGTGTGGGTAGTAGATGAGAGTCATCCCCAACTTATACTGAATTTATGGATTGTTTTCTGTTTTTCAGTTTCTTGGCAAACCTTCCTGATTTTAAGTTTCTGCTCAAAGTCAAACCTGTATTTGACAAGTAAGTTAATAAATATCAGATATAAACCTGTAATATTTATCATTATTTACAATAAAGTAAATATATTAAATGTCAGCAAAATAAATGTATTTTTTCCCCTCAAAACAAGGGATGCTGACGAAGCCAAGACTGTCACTGGGTCAGTAAACCATCACATTTAGATACTTTGTACAATCTAATTTTTTTTTTTTAATTAGTTTTTTCACTTTAAGTTTATCTTTTTTGTTTGCAGGTTTCGTCTCTTTGACTTCACCAGAGACGACAGTAAGGTGTTGGATGTGGACTCACCAGGTGGAGGCTTGATGGCAGAATTTGAGCACATGGTGTGAAACTCCAAATAGCTTCAATTATTTTTCTTCATTTAGATTTTTGTTGATCTTTGGATCAGTGTAATAACGACTTTCTTGTTGGTTTCAGTCACTCAAAGAAAAACTTAAAAGAACTAAAGGATCGTGTGAGGTAAGTTTTTTTTTTTTTTTTTTTTACATATAGCACTTGAAGCATTCTGTTGGGATGCTGGGGTTGGTTCTAAAGGCTCTCTGGTCTTAGAACCAAACCAAGAGCTGAGGAATGTATTTCTGGTACAAAGACAGACTTTTTCCTGGTAGGTCTTGGACTCAACGTGTGGACTCAACCTCAGTGGTGTTTGGACAGGAAAGTTTGTGAAGAAGTGTCTGGTTTGGCAACCTCAAAGTCCATCCATCCATCCATTCATTATCTTTACCCTCTTCTTCCTTTTTGGGTCACTGGTGCTTATATCCAGCAGTCACTGTTCACCCATGACAGGTCTCCAGTCCACCACAGGGACACATAGAAACAAACAAGGCAAACGGGACAGTTTAGAGTTACCAATTAGACTAACATGCATGTTTCTGGACTGCGGGATGAAACCGGAGTAACAGGAGAAAACCCACACATGCATGGAGAGAACATGCAAACTCCACCCAGAAAAAAGCCCTAAGCTGCGATTTGTTCTGGTGACTTTCTCGCTGAGAAGGGCCAGCTCTACCAACTGAGCCACCGTGCTGCTATCCCAAATTCTTATCGGCTCCTCTATGTCCAGGGTCATGGTCCTCAACAGGAAAATAATGAATGATCTCTACAGATTGGGGAAGAGACTCCGTCTCAAATGGAGTTCAGGTATCGGGAAGTCTTGTTTATGAATGATGGTAGGGTCAGCCGATGGATACGAGCCTTGTCCACCGTGTTGAGGCCAAAAAGGTGCTGAGCCAAAAGGCAAAGCCTTAAATCTACTGCTTAGTCTTTGTTTCAACACTCACCTGTGGTCATGAGCCATGGATCATGACTGAAATGAGAACCTGAATCCAAGGAGATGAGCTGTGCCTCTAGAGGGTGGTCGTGCTTAGCTTAGTGAGGAGCTCCATCATTCGAGGGGAACTTAGAGTAGAGCCTCTGCTGCTCAACATCAAAACAAATCACCTGAGGTCATTTAGACCTCAAATTATGTCACCTCCTTGACATCTCCCTCTGGAGGTTGTCCAGGCACTGGGAGGATAGCCTGGGCAGAGCCACAACTCCCTGGAGGGTGTATAGATATATCCTCTCTGGCCCGGAAACATCTTGGGATCCTTAGGAGTATCTGGATAATGACACTGGGGAGATGGAGCTGGATTTGTTGACCCAACCATGGATGAGTGTCAGAAAATCATTAAGAATTCTTTAATATTCTCACTCATGCACCAATACGTGTACAGTATCAGGGGAAGTCAGGAGTTTGGTGCCTTGCCCAAGGAGCCAAAGTCATCCACCATAACTGTGACAGACTTAGGTTTCCACAGGGTCATGCTTGAGCAGCATTCCTGACCCTAAATGCCAGTCCATCTGCTGCTACCACGCAGAACATCTACCATATCTGCTTCATTCCTTCAGGGTATCCCCCATTTGTTGCACCAATGATAAATATGCTGGAATAATTACTTCCTTCAAATGTAGCCTCCTTTATGTCGGGTTAGAAAGCTTTGTTGTGAGTGTAGCCCCCATACCAGATGTCCAGTCCCTCCAATGTGTGTCCCCTGTGTCCTTCACCTGCGGACACAGCTCTTGCTTGCTCTTGTAGGTTGTTGGTGAGGCATTGGACTCGTAATTGGTTTAAAACCCAGATGATAAACCGAAAGACTGCATCTTGAACACCACAAATGTGATTTGCTTCCTGTTTAGGGGAACTGCACCATAGTTAAGAGTATTTTATCTTTTTATTAAGAGTCCTGTTGGAGTCACTGAAGAACTCCACATCTTACGATTTGTGACGGTTTTGCAACTTGCTGGGCAGACGTTTAACATTGAGGTAAGAAACACTCGAACCGCTTCTGTTTCAGTTTCAAATTTGTGACTTTAGAGGTAGCGTTCTTTGGTATTACACTTATAACAACAGTTTGACGGGTTTCCCTTGGTGTCGGTGCAGGCCAGCTCCTTGCCGGTGGTTGTCGTCTCCAGTTCCAGTCAGGTTCCCAGTGCCTGGGCCTCCATCATGTGGTGGAACATGTTGTCCACCAGTGGACCAATGGTAAAATCTTTCTCTTTACCATCAGCAGAAACTGATCCACCCAGTCCAAACTGTATTAAAAGTTGTGGACTCTGTCCCTCAGAACCTGTCGCTGTTTGCCAATCCTCCTCCGATCTCCTGGCAGCAGCTGTCACAACTTCTGAGCTGGCAGTTTTTGTCTGTCGGCCAGCGAGGGCTTGATGAGGATCAGCTTTCCATGCTCAGAGACAAGTTTGTGGGTGAGTCTTGGGCAGGTCTTCCTAGATGTTCTGAACGCGAAAGCTGGAAAAACTTAAAGTACCCTCACATCCATATAAGCAATAAGTCCCATTCCACAATGAAAGAGGAACCTAAAAGTGTGTAACAGTGTTTTAATGTTCCGAACAATGTTTTTGACTGTGTTGTGTCAGTTTGTGTCTTTAAACTTGTAATTCATTTAATTATTTCTCACAGATCATCCTGAAGGTCTTGTGCACTGGAGCAAGTTCTCCAAGGTGAAAAACGTAGCCAAATTGTTTCCTTTGCACCGTTGTTTCATGTTTGATGTTGTTTTTGTGTTTCAGGGTCAGTTTTGGCATCAACTCGTGGCTCTTGGTTTATTACCGTAGTTTAGAAATGGCACATGAAAAGTGTTGTATTTTTCTCTGGCCTTGTTGTGCTTTAAATTTGGAGGAGTTACATTTCTTTTTATTTGTTGGCAGCATGTATCTGCATATATTTGTACAGTCTATAAAGCTCTAAATCTTTAATCACAGCAGTTTAGTATACTTTAGTATCAAGGTCAAGGTTTTCTTTATTGTCATTCACATCTCGTGGTACAGGTAGTGGAACAAAATTGTGTACACAGGGTCCCAGTTACATCCGATAAAAGTGTAAATTGTTAAAAACTGTAAAAAGATTTAAGACATGAATTAAGAAATACGCTAAAATAAGAAAACGCTAAACACTTAGTAGTGCAAAAACAATACGCGGATAGTATGACAGTTCTTGTAGAAATTTGTAACACAAAAGTGACACCAGTGGCCAGATATAGGTATTGTTTTACAAAATTATCTTCTTCAAACTGTTTAAATGGGTCACGCAGACATATTACAAACATTTTTGAAGTTTTAGATGAAAACAGATTTGGATAAAGAGAACACATTTACAGCTAATTAACTTCTGGAGCCAACTCGTATCATAATGGCTGCCACAGCTAAATACCATTAGCAAACATGAAAATATGGCTATAACATGGTCAGTTGTGCAGATGTTGAAGTAATCTTTGGGGTGCAAGGCGGCGGTGATGAGTTACTTAAAGAATGCTGCTGTCTTTAGTTTTGGTTTAGTTTGAACAAACCTAGCTTTGTTTACCCATTTTAAAGGGTTTACGTAGCATATTTGCAGTAAATCTTTTACGTTTAGTTGTTTCTTCTTGTGCATCAGGATGAAAATGTCTGGATTTGGATCGACGGAATCCTGGATCTGATTAAAAAATACTTGTCAGATCTTTGGCGTGTCGGGTAAGACCATCTCAGATAATCTTATTATTATAAAATGTCAACTGGTGTCCACTGTATCGGCACTTTTATCGTATTTCAGAGCCATCATGGGGTTCGTGAGCCGACACAAGACGAGCATCCTGCTGCAGGATAAACCGACCGGGACCTTTCTGATCCGGTTTAGTGAGAGCATCCGAGATGGAGCCATCACCTTCAGCTGGGTGGACCACTCCAATGGAGGTTTGCAACTGAGCCGTCAGAAATACAAATTCAATGTCAATGCCGAGAGCCGGAACTGAGCTGGTAAAGCTAAAATAAAGAAAATGGAAAAACTAAATAATTGTGAAAATGCTGCTTTAATATTTTGATTTTAGTAAGGCATCACAGAATATAATTAGTTTAGAAATGAGTGGAGCCTAAAACCCAAAATGGTCTTTCTGCTGCCCTTTGGTCAAATATATTCCTCCTTGGGCTTCCTTACAGAAACGCGTGTGCACGCCGTGCAGCCGTACACCAAGAAAGAGCTGTCGGTTTTATCTCTGCCGGACGCCATCAACCGCTACACTTTGACCACCCATGAAAAGAGCTTCAACCCTCTGATGTATCTTTACCCCGACATCCCCAAAGACACGGCCTTCGGACGCTACTGCAACGTCTCCGGTAATGTTCTGGTAACTCCATACAAGATTAATGAGATGACGAAATGGGTCATGAGGACCAAAACGACTGTGCTGGTGATTACACAGTACTTCCCAAATACTTGATTTTTATTGTTATATGTATTTGTTTATGTCAGTGAATGAAAGTGGCTTTGACAAAAACGATGGCACCTTAACTTAATATTTAATCGCTCAATCTTTATAACTCTGTCTGAGATTCTGCACCTGTCCACGGGCGCTCTGTTGCACCTGTCCATGAGCGAGTAGGCGCACCTGTCCACGGGGTGCTCTGGGACACCTGTCCATGGGGCGCTCTGGGGTACATGTCCACAGATGTTTTGGTCCAGTCCTCATGATCAAACTGCTCCAGATGTCAGGTTCTTCTCCAATATTTCAACTCCTTCCACAGATGTTCAACAGGAATAAGTTCAGGGTTCAGAAGGACACTTCAGAACAGTCCAATGTTCGGTTCTGATCCATTCTTGGTTATTTTAGCTGTATGTTTTGGGTCCTTTTCCTGTTGGAGGACCTGTGACTGAGACCAAGCTTTTTGACGCTGAGCGGCACATTTACCTCCAGAATTCCTTGATCGTCTTGAGATTTCATTGTACCCTACATGGATTCAGCAGTGGGCCCAGACCAGAACCGAGCCTCTTCCATGTTTCACTGTATGTAGTTTTATTTTTGTGTCTGTGAACTCAGAGCTGATGGGATGTGTTGCCAAAATCTCCAGTTTTGTCTCGTCTCCCAGCACATTTCTGTCTTCACAGTACAAAATTAGGTCAACTCCAGACGCACCTATAATTAAAAAAAAAATAAAGATTTTCAGTCGCCTTTTGTTGTTCTGAGCTTCTTTGTTAGCATTTGTATTATCCGTCTCTTCAACTTGTCCTCTTGTGGACATGTCCAAGGAGGTTGTCTTCAGTCATGTGGACCTTAAACTTCTGAATAATCTGTGCAGCTGAAGTCAGAGGAACATGAAGCTGCTTGGAAATAATCTTAGTCTTTATCTTTAACATGATGTAAATCATTTTCTTTCTAATCTCCTGAGACTCTCTGTCCTCAGCTTCCTGTGGTCCATGTTCAGTGTGTTACACACCATGATACCAAACAGCCCTGTGACTACCTGTCACCCTTTAAACA
>JARVGQ010000309.1:6834519-6844633 GCA_031762355.1 Hypsolebias martinsi
TCATGGGATTGTTTTGTATTGTATTGTTTAAAAAATGAACAAATAAACTAAACTAAACCAAACTATAATCAGGAGGTTTGTGGAGAAGTTGACACAATGATCTGTCTTTCTGCATATTTTCCAGTGTTTTTCTGTTCCTTGTGTTTCTGCTCACACCTGTTCATAATCTAATGTCCATAATCTAATCACCTTAATCTTAATCAGGTGTTTCCCACTTCGTCTCATTAACGTCTTGTCACTCCTTCAGTGTCCAGGCATGACCTAACCAACCAACCCTTCCACGGTGTCTATGGTCTGGTCTGTGCTTCATTTTGTATACGTAAGTTTTGCTGCCCCGTCAGCACGTTTGTGTTTAATAAATCATTATTACTTTACCCTCAACTCCTCCTGCCTCTGCCTGCACTTGGGTCTGACATGCTAACAGTCAGATCATGTCAACAATGGACTTAGAGCACCGTGTAAAAGTTTTAAACACACACACAAACCCCCCAAAACGTTTGTAAATGTCATCGTTTGATTTATGTGCATGAATAGATTGTGCCAGTTTTCCTCACAGTAAGGACGGGTTGTTTCAGCAACATGTTTGGGTGGACACAAATTTTGTGATTGACTGAACCCCCTTTTTTTTTAAACTACTGAGTCTCACCTTCAATAAACTCATTGGAAAATTAACGTTTGAATTAGGGATGCACGATATTATCAGCATGGAATCGGTATCAGCTGATATTAGAGATAAAGTTAAATATCGGACATCGGCTATTCGATATAATAATGCACCAATATAAAAGGTGTTGTTTTTTTTTTTAAATATGTATTATATATTTATATATTGTTACATCATTTTCAGCTCCATTTTGGCATCTGCATCTGGTAACAGGCCAAAACTGACAAAGACCATGCAGAGTAATGTATTTTAATTCTACAGTAGAGGAAGCTGTGTAGTCTCTTTAAGTAGGTATAGGGAAAAACTTTCGGTATTGGTATCGATTATGAGCCAAATAAGTTTTAACGTATTGGCGTATTGGCCAAAAACCCAATATCGTGCATCATAGTTTGAATCAACCATCATATTTTCCTTTTTGATCCACTTACATTTTATCTGTGTTCGTTTCTTCAAAAAGACTGACAAAAGTAGTCACTAAAATACAACTTTTTGTTTTTCTGTGCTGTTGAAATTTTTGTTCAGCAACTTATTATCATTATTCAAATAAATCTAAACTAAAACAATGATAAAATGTGTTTGACGGAGCCAGTTAAAATTAAATCGGCTCTAAAAAAAATCACGTTGACCAACACAAGACACAACAGATTAAAAGAACCCAACTGTGTCCTTAAATCAGCGACACAAAGCTGCAGGCTTGTAACTTTTTGTGTTTTTTCTTTATTTAATACAATTTTCATCCAAGAAACCAAATGTTTCTTTAATACCTTACAGTAATCATAAGCTTGGGCTATCTGGAGATCTTTTAGCGTTTATGTTTTGTTTTTAATTTGGCTGCTTTTTCACGCATGTTGAGCAGTGTGTGCCTGTAGGTGGATAAATAGAAGACAAGAAAAAAGTGTAAATAAATAAATAAATACAGCAAAGGTACAGTTTCTGAACATCACATCTTTAGGAAACATGATCAAAGCCCTAAAACTAAACCTGAGGGAATCTTCAGATCATCTACTGGGTGATTATTTAGCTAATACTGTATTTCTTTATGTTAAACTGGTATTTTGTTGGATTTATTTAGACAGAACTAAACAAACGAGAACAAATTGCCAACACACAAAATGCTTCATCTAATTTATACTGAACGATCGATCAAGACCACTTTAAAAGCAAGAGACACTGAAAAAGTTCAGCTCCGTGGATATGGAGAGCCATTTAATTTAAAATTAAATAAATAAATATTATTATTTAATTTTTTATAAATATTCCATTAAGTAAATAAATGTTCCCATGAAATAAAATATTTAAATATAAATTCTTAGTTTTTTTTTAATTTAGTTCAAGATTTATTTCTTTATTTAAATAAAAATGAAGTTTAATTTTGTGACACTTTTATTTTGAAAAGCTACTTTACATATTTCAGGGGCTTTTATTTTTTTAACCCCGTTTTTTATTGAATCACTTTTCATTTCATTTATATTCAAATGAGGGGGCGGGGTTTTCTTTGTGGGGCAGGTCTGCAGAACTGAGGTCATCCTGTCTTTTTGACCAATCACAGCAAAGTATTCCCAAAACGGGGTTAATAAAATAAAAGCCCCTGAAATATGTAAAGTAGCCTTACAAAATAAAAATATTACAAAATGAAACTCCATTATTAAATAAATAAATAAATAAATAAATAAATAAATGGGGGGAGGGACTAAACATTTTCCATTTAAATGTTTTATTTCATGGGAACATTTATTTATTTAATGGAATATTTATTAATAGATTTAAATAACACTATTTATTTATTTATTAAATTTTGAATGAAATTGCATACGTGGAAGCAAACTGTAAAGAAATGAAGGTCTGACTCAAGATTTCTGCCCATTTTCCTGTTTTCCTAAACCAAAACTAAAAATATTCATCTGCTCCTGGTAGAGAAGGGATTGTCTTTTTCTTCCCTCTGACCAGATGAGTCGCAGCATAAAGCAGCATGACAGTATTGTAGAACGTGTCCTCTAAAGTCAAGTTTTTAAAGTATTTCATTCAGAGGTAGGTTCCACCATTTTTGAGACAGAGCAGTCAAGGTGAAAAATATGCCCAAGTGCAGCTTCCTGGCTTTGAGGCAGTTTGTTTTTATTAGCAGATTGACAGGAAGTGATGTGTGACACAGATTAGAGGTTGGGTGACTCTGGTCAGGCAGGAAATGAGAATGAATCACCTGATAAAGATGAAGTTTGACAGCAGAAGCTGCTCTCACAATCAGAAGATTTGTCCTGTCCAACAGCTCAGCTCACATTTAGAGATTTTTGTGGGATATTTGTAGGAAGAGCGCTTCCTCTGAACATGTTTATCGAGCTGTGGTTAGATTTACTATTTTTAATTCACAGGAAAGCTAACCTCTAACACAGCGGACACTGAGACACTGTACCCCCCCTCACCCCCCAGTGCTTTTGTTGAACCAAGAGACGACTCAGTGTCAGTAAAGCTGCAGCAGAGTAGTCATTATTTCCTCTGCCATCATTTCTATGACAACACCCGTTCACGTTTGACGTCTGTTGAGGCTTTAAAGGCGACATTGTGATCTTAGAGTAAGAAAAGAAAAGGTGGATGTCAACTAAAATCTCCACTGTTCCTCCAGCGGTCAGTAATAAATCATTTGCACACATCAAGGTTAACTCAGAGCAGGAAAATCACCGTTCCTCATGTTGTGTGTCACTGAAAGAAACTTTGGTTTGACTCGTTTGACTCCAATAAATCAGAAGTCATATTCTCTTCATGCAGTTTTTATCACCTGCTGCCGAAAGTAATAGGTGGGCCAATATGTTTTACATGTCTGTGTTTGTCTGTTAGCAAAATATCTCGTGAACCAATTGATGGATTTTCATGAAATTCTCAGAAAGTAAATGTATGCATGTCTATAACTGATTAACAGTTAGAGTCAGTCCAGTCCAAGATGGCCACCACGACCAATTGACTTTGGGAAACACAAAAATTGCTATAACTCTCTCAATTTTATGGATACTGATCAAAGATTTGGTGTGGTAGTAGCTGAGACTCATTCATAACACATACTCTGAGCGTGACTCATTTCAGGGCATCTTTGTCTAAAGTTCTGACATTAACAGCTGCAGTCAAGCCCATTTGATAGCAAAATATTTAATTAAACACACTACAGATTTTGATGAGACCTTCATAAAGTAATCAATGGGTGTTAGTCTACGACCGATAAACGTTTGGAGTCAAATCCATGTGAGACAGTTGCCACAGCTCATCAGCAGCAGCAGTTATAAGTTTTTTTTTTTTTACAGATTTTGAGGTAACTTTAGGGGTTGTGGCAACTTAAGACACACGCACATCTACTCTGAGTAAAGGTTGTGTGATATTGTGTGATATTGTGTGTTATCTGCCATGACACGTAATACTCCTTTAATGAATGCCAGGCCTTTAATGTTTAAATGAAAAGAGCAGTGAGTTTAACTTTGGTTTGAACTTCTTCCACGCTTTAAACATCTGCAGTGTCCCAGTTAGGTTCAGGAAACATTTACTTTATGAAAAACAAAACTTGAATTTAACTGTTTAATTTTAACTCAGCTTAAATCCATTCCTTCTATGCACATAAACACATAAAGTACCTTTTAAACCAGATTTTCTCCATTCTCTCTTTTGCTCTCGATGTAGACGGTTGCTCCTCCCCTACCTCCTGTTTTTATTGCTCTCTTGTCCTTCTTCCAAATCAAAAATTATTATGGATTTGGTCAGCTGGTCCCTCAACGTAATTGATACATTTTTTCCACCAGACGACAGGGTGCTGGAGAGCCCTCAAGCCCTGAATGGATCCATGCAGCTGGGTATGTCATTGATCCCTGGGGTGACTGGAAGATGATGTGCTGTCCGTGGAGGACGTAGAAGATTTGTACATTATTGGATTTATGATAACAGGGTTTCTGCTGTTTGGAACTGGTGGACACCTTGGATATCGACAAATTAGGAATACATCGGCAGCAGTTTTGACCACAGTAAAGAGGCCAGCCTTATGTGAAGGATTAATTTGTGTCTCGAGCACTCAAACTCAAATGTTTACCAAGCTCAACCGCAAGCTGGATGCGATTTCTGAGAATCGTAGGTCACTTGTGGCTCCTGGAACTGGCCGGCATGAAGGATTCAAACTTGGAGAAAGCTAATCGAGCACGGCCCGGGTGGAATATCCACTAATCTGGCTGTTTGTGTTCGCCATTGCGTGTACCAGAAGAACTGAAGGCAGACAGAAAACAGAGTCTGGCAGCTCAAACAATTGTTGTTTATCTGAATTTGGCCTCCACACTGGCCTTGGACAGGCCAACTTATCTCAAATTGCTCCTGGTGGATATGTAATTAGAAGCTTCTGCCTAAACACCCCCCCCTCCCCCCCTCCTTCGCCCGAGGACATCTGTGGCCTTATCAGACCCATGATGCTGATAGACACTATACCATCTTATCAGAACTTTGGAACTTTCTGGAGTGTTTATGGACAACTCACCTGTTTTGTCGTCCTCTATGCATAAATGTAATATGATGTCATTGTATGTTGCTGTTTAAGTTGCAAAGTATTTTTGTTGCATCTTTCACACTGTTTTCAGGCCAGGACATGGTGTGAGACATGATTTTTTTTTTTTTTGGCTTCCTCCACCCTCGTATTCACTTTTTCTCATCTGCCTGTATGACGTCTGTAACAGGTCTCTCTTGTAAATGGTCTTCGAGGCGCAATTGGAACTAACCTGTATGAATAAAAGTCTAATATAAATAATAATGATAAAATCCAGGCCTGCTGTTTCCACTCAGACTTTACACAAAGATAAGCTAACTAGCCTCTGATCCGGAGTTTTTTTTTTTTTTTTTTTTTTTACAAACATTCAGGACCAGATACTTTTAAATTATGTCCTGAAAAATAAAACTTTTTTAATCACTGTAGAATTTGTAATTTCATCACCAATTTTAAGAACATCAGAAAAGATATCCTAGATTTTAAAGCTAAAATAAATTGCTGAATCAAAGTTTAAAAAGTATTTTTTTAGGTCCAAACTCATTAAATGTATTTTGTTTAACTCTTATTCATCAAAGTTCATCATTTCTCAAGATGAGTTCAGTGTTGCTTTATGATAGAAAACAGCCCAACATAAAGGAAAAAAAAACAGCAATACTTTGCTTAAACACATTATTAGAAGTAAAAGCTCATAAATCTGTAGGCTAATTAAAACCCATGGATGGGATTCTAACAACAAAGACACAATTTGACTCGTAAGGTTTGAAAAAATTACTTCAAATTAGCCAAGAACCTGAATCAGAACTTCTTTTTTTTTTTTTGTTAAACAAATCCACTTTTTCTGAACATTACATGTTAAAAAATAAAAACTCAAAGAGCTCCAACAGAAACTTTATCTCAAAAACAATAAATTACACAACCTGCTGTGAAGTCTCTGAAATACATCGTGTTTCTCCTGGACGGAAAAATACATTCAGAAAACGATGACGGCCGACCTGAGGGCAGCAGCAGGACACCTGCAACAATCGATCGGTGATCGGTAAAACATCTGGCGGCTGCAGACAGGAAACGGGCCACAGCTGAATTATTAAAACACTTGTTTTACAGACCCAATACTTAGGGATTATAATCCAAACAACATGAGCTAATCTGGAACTAAACTAAATATTCAAAGCGAGGACACGCTACAAACTGCTGGGTAGTTTAGACAACTCACTGCAGGTCGTTGTACGGTGGCCCTAAGGTGTAAATGAACTACATGAGGAAAAAACTGAATTACATTTGGGAAAACACAACAACATTTGAAAACACGAAATTACATTTGAAAAAAAAAAACAGAATGACATTTGAAAAAACGAAATTACATTAAGCCAAAGCGGAAGTGACTGGAATCACATTAGGAAAAAAAAAACAATTACATTAAGCCAAACCGGAAGTGGCCGAAGCGGAAGTGGCCTGAATCATATTAGAAAAACGGAATTACATTTGAAAAAACAAACACATTTGGGAAAAAAAAAAAAAAAAAAAAAAAAAAAAAAAAAAAAAACGGAATGACATTTGAAAAAACGAAATTAAGCCAAAGCGGAAGTGGCTGGAATCACATTAGGGGGAAAAAAAAAACAATTACATTAAGCCAAACCGGAAGTGGCCGATGCGTAAGTGGCCTGAATCACATTAGGAAAACGGAATTACATTTGAAAAAACAGAAACACATTTGAAAAAAACGGAATTACATTTGAAAAAACAGAATGACATTTGGAACGGAATTACACCTTAGGGCCACCGTATCGTTGGGTTGGTTTGACCAAATATTGGGTCAGAAAGTTTGACCCGTTGGTCCAGTCGGAGATGAGTGGTGTCATTCTTCACAGTCCATGTTTTTAACCAGAAGTTGACCCGATCGGACTTGACAGCAGGTAATAAGTAAAGTTAGGAACGTAATCTCACCTTGGCTTTGTTAATGGGAGTTGACCCGTCCAGTCTACGTGCGTTTTGTGGACTCGGAGAAGGCCGTGTTCCCTGGAGTACGCTGTGGGGGGTGCTCCGTGAGTTTGGGATTACGGACCCGTTGCCATTCAGTCCCAGTACAACTGGCAGGAAAGTTTGGTTGCCAGCAGCACGTCGGACCAATTCAGGGTGGGAGTTGGACTCCATAAGGGCTGCCCGTCGTCACCGATCCTGTTCCGGAGTCCAGTTCGGTGGCCTCAGGATCGTTTGCAGATGATGTGTTCCTGTTGGCGCCGCTCTCACTGGAGCAGTTCACAGCTGGACTGAGGATCAGAACCTCCAAATCTGAGGCCCTGGTTCTCAATCAGTGGGTGGACTGTATTCTCTGGGTTGGAGGGTGAGGTTCTGCCTCAAGTGGGGGCGGTCAAGTATCTCTGGGTTTTGTTCACAGTGCAGGAAGAATGGAGCTCAACACAGGTCGTACTGTGGACTGCTGGTCCAGAGCGGAGCTGTAAGGAGAAGCTCTCGGTTTAAGTGACCTGTGGTCCTGAACTCTGGTAAGGATGGACCCTAGACGCGTCCCTAGGGAGGTGTTCTGGATAGGTTCAATGGTGAGGAGAGACCAGAGAGGACCCAAGACACCATGGAGACTCATTTGACCCATGGCTCAAACATCTGAGCCACTGCTGGTGTCGAACAGATAAAACTGATCCTGCTTGGCGTGGTCCAAAGTCGACTCGACCCTGGTTGTTCTTAACCCAACAGTTTCTAGTGTGTACTTACAGTAAACAGCAGGTTACACACATTCAGCTGTTTCATTGTTTAACCAGTAATGTTAAGCAGCTCACACACACAACACAACACACACACACACACACACACATCATGATGCCGTACACAAAGCAAAGCACACGAGGCCGAGCTAAGCCACCGCACGTTTCAGAAGCCTGAGTGTTGATAAACATGGTCAGTTCTTCTGCTGATGTTTCAGCAGGTCTACAGGAGGCCGTCCAGGTTCTCGCCGCTCGCCCGGTCCTCAGGAGCAGCAGGCGGGCTGTACTTCTCCAGGTGCCGCTGCAGGAGGGTGACCACGTCGTGGTGGCCAAAGTTCACCGCCTCGTCCATCGGCGTGTTTCCCCACCTGAGTAAAAACAAATAAAATGCACAGTTTCCTTCCACTGATCCAAAGTTCTGCTCTTCTTCGGTCTCAGTCAGATCCACACACCTCTGGTCTGACCGATCACCTGGACTCACCTGTCTTTGGGTTCAGGGTTCACCTTGCAGGCCTCCAGCAGGAAGCGCACCACCTCTGTGTGTCCTGAAAGCAGAGCGGCAGCTGTGACTAACAGAACCGGACCGTTCTGCAGACGGGTCGGGTTCAGACCCACAGAGTTTTACCTTCAGCCGCCGCCACGTGGAGAGCCGTCCTAGAGTCGTAGTCCCTCTGCTCCATGTCCACGGAGGACAGAGCAAACCTGAAGACACACATGAAACCTGTCAAACAGCCCTGCTGTGTCTGACTGGTGTCCTTTACTGACCAGAACTGAACCACCAGAGCCAGGGGGCTGGATCCATCCTGGACTGAGGTGGTGCTGGTGATGGGGGACACACACACTGACCAGTTGACAACCCTCCTTATTCTAGGGTGGCTTTAAGCAGCTCCTTCAGTGACAGCTGCCTAAATAAATTCTGAAATATAATGTGGAGGCTTTAAGCAGCTCCTAGACAGACAGGCTGCTTAAAGCCTCTCCTAATGATGCTTGGATGGGGGCTTTAAGCAGCAGCTTTAGTTACAAGCTGCTTAAAGCCCCCTTCAATAATGCTGGGGAGGCTTTAAGCAGCTGCTTTAGTTACAAGCTGCTTAAAGCTCTCTTGAATAATGTTGGGGTGCTTTAAGCAGCTGCTTTAGTGACAACCTGCTTTAAGCGCTCTCGAATAATGCTTGGAGGTTTTAAGCAGCTGCTTTAGTGACAAGCTGCTTAATGCTCCCTTGAATAATGCTGGGATGTTTTAAGCAGATGCTTTAGTGACAAGCTGCTTAATGCTCCCTTGAATAATGCTGGGAGGTTTTAAGCAGCTGCTTTAGTGACAAGCCGCTTAAGCAGCTTCAGCATTGACAGGCTGTTTAAAACCTCCTTGAACAATGCTGGGGGGGCTTTAAGCAGCTCTTTCAGCGACACTATTCATTTTGTCTGAATGAATCAAACACAATGTTTTGTTTTGGGTCATAAAGGACATTTTAAAATGTATAAAAACCTAAAACAATAAAATCAGTTCTTGTTTTAGGAAGAGTCCTGTTTGTGTAAAGTTCCTCTTCCTGCCACCTGAGGTCACCAAAGATCATTAGAGACACGTCCTGTCCCTCTGTCTTTGTGGACACTATCAGAAGGTATTTCAGGTGGGACAGAATCAGAACCTGGCCCGATCGGGTCAGTACTTCCGCCCACGTTTGTGTTTCTCACCTCCTCAGAGCAGAGGCGTCTCCAGTGTATGCAGCGAACAGCAGGTTGATGACGGACTTCACCTGAGGACGGAGACAAAGAGGATCTGAGAGTCGTCCACAGATCTGTCCCTCTACAAAACAAGAGTTAAAGGGGTGGTTCAGACCGTTCTGATGTAGGGAACAATTACCATCTTACCTGTTGTGGTAGGTCTTTGAACCTCAGTTTGGAGGAACAGTTAAATTCTGACAGGGCTGATGAGCTAAAGGCTGGTCTGAACAGGACCAGAGCAGACCTTTAGAATGTTGTAAATTCAAATTTAAACAATTATTTATTTTATTTTTTTACATCTCCTCTGGATGTGGAGGAGCAGCGGTTCTACTCCCAAGTCTCTCCGGGATAACTGACGTAACATTTCTAATGTGGGGGATAAAAGACACGTCCTGATCAAAAATAACACCAAGATTTTTAACATTAGAGCTGAGGCCAGATTAATTCCATCCAAGGAGTGCGAAAGACTGAAAAATTTATTCCTAAGATGCTCAGGTCCAAAAACCATCCTCA
>JARVGQ010000309.1:6869672-6881676 GCA_031762355.1 Hypsolebias martinsi
AGCTCCCGCGGTCGCCGCAATAAGGCCGGAGCGGCGCTTTGCTGCGAGGGCCTCAACGCCGCTTGCGGCTTTAATTGATATTGCACCTTGTAATCCGGTGCGCCTTATAGCCCGAAAAATACGGTAGTTTGTTCATCTAATCAAAACAACCTGTGCTCTACAGCAAAGCCTTTTTCACAATGTTACCATCTCACCTTCTTCGTTCAGGAAGAGCTTATTGAAGCGGAGGCCGCTCGGCTCCTTCCCGATGAAACTGTGCACGTACTCCGTGCCGTGGTCGTGAACCGCCACGGCGTATTTCAGAGGTTTGACGCAAGACTGCAGGCAGAAAGGGACCTTGGTGTCTCCCACTGTGTGTCTGTGACAGAAAACAGAGGTTAAACCCTCCCCCCGTCTGAACGTACGGAGCTGTTGGGGTTACAACAGACAATAAACCGGAGGAAATGTTTAAACGTCTCAAAGGAAAACAATAAAACAGCAACAGCTTCAAAACATAACTGTGTTATCTTTATGGCATCTCCTTAAACATAACGCTCACGTATGGCGGTTTGCAGGAGCCTGTCAGAGCGCAGGTACACGAACACTCCTTCAGAAACGATTACACAACACACTCGATAATCGCCTTTCCGCACAAGTTTGTTCGTTTCTGGGAAAACTGTGTCCTTGCACACCCCGTTTAAAAACACAACGTACCGCAATAAATAACTGTCTCACCTCTGTCCGTCCACCGTGCACAGAGAGACGGCCCACAAGTCGGGGCTGAACTTGGCGAGCTGAGGAATGTAGTCTGCAACCTGAAGAGGAGGTAAAGCAGTTGAGTGAGAGAATGTCGCTGCACGCCGCTGAGCAAGAGCGTCACGCCAGCCACAGAAATGAGACTAACGAGGGTCAAAGAAAAAAATCCACCCCTGGACACGCAAAGAGTCAAAATGGTCAAATAGGGAAACTAAAAATTGAATAAATATATCAAAGTAGCCAAATTTTGTTTCCATACATTTAATATTCCATAAAACTGTCTCCTTCAAAAAGCTAATATGTCATCAGTAGTGCACGTGAAATTTATCTGACAGCAGATGTTAAAGGACGTGATGGGGGTTACCAACGTCCAAAAAGTATTTTCTTCAGATTTTGAAATCTAATGCACATTTTTTGCATTTTTCTAAAGCCAAATGGTAAAAATAGAACTGAAAAGCGTGATTCAGATGGTAGTAAACATTATTGCTGTTAGCCACATGCTAGTTAGCATATATGACAATGAACCTTTCGGGACAGGACAAATTAAATCAGTTTAATTTTCTAATAAACGCTCACGTTTTTGTAACAATGAAATCTGCTGAATAATGTTTGAAAGTCTTACAACTTTGTCTTTTCCAACATCCGGGGGAAAAACAAAAAACAAAAACTGGATGCTGTTGGCATGATCATAAAAAATGGCGGGAAAGTGAAAAAGGCGGGAAGTGAAATGTGACTCGACTGAGTTTGGGAGATATAAAAATGGCTACAACTCCGTCAATTTTAGAGATATGGAGCTAAAATTTGGTGAGGTAGTAGCCGAGAATCATCCCTAAAACATACTCTAAGCCAGGGCTATTCAACTAGTGGCCCGGGGGCCAAATCAGGCCCAAAGTTGTGCTCAGTTCGACCCCCCAATGGCTTCATTTTTAAGTAAAACTAGATTTTCAACCATAAAACAAAATTTATCAGAGTAACTGCTGGACGTCCAGCCCCCGAGCTCATGGCTTCCAGTAACTGTGGCCCCTTGAGCAGTTTAGTTGAATAGCCCTGCTCTAAGCGCTGAGGTTGCATTAAAACCTTTGCTTGAAAGATTGGAGCAGTGGGCGACATGCATTCCTTCATGATTCAGCTCTTTTCACACATTTAGTTCCTGGAAGCAAGCAGAACTAAACAGAACCAGAAGAGACTCCAACGCCTGTGTGAGAAAATAGCACCACTATGACGATTCTGACGTGTTCAAGGGTGGATTTCTTTTTCCTTTCAGAAAAAGTTTGCTCTTAAGGGTTTCCAAATCAGAACAGAGCGATGATAATGAATTTGTATGCAGTAAACAATAACAACGATGATGAAAAACAAACAAACAAATAAAGAGTCATGGACCCAAGGACACACCTGTCCTCCGGTGAGTTTTTTGGCTTTCTCATAAAGCTTGTCAATATGGGAGGTGAAGGCCTGGAAGTCTGGGATGACGAACTTCTTTCGGAAAGCCTGAGTGAGCAGGACAATGTTGCTCTGGACACACCTGATGGACGAAACCACAAACAGGATGCTCAATCACCGTGATGGCATGCAGCTGAGGAGAAAGTTTGCCAACCAAGTTAGCAACTGTGAAGTCTGACAAACTTCTATGAGGGTAAAACGGGTGTTTGATGAAGAAGCATTGTTACACCGCAGTGATGATCTCAAACTCGTGCACATTGGTGTAAGTTAGTTTGTTAAGTCGACTGGGGGGGGGGGTGAAACAAGTCATTTAACTCACGATGCCGCATTATCGTGAAGACGACGGCATTTTAACGTTTGAAACTCGTTAAATAAATGTTAAATAAAAACTCAGTTAGGTACTCCTGAAGATTCTGCTACAAACTCAACTGACTGAACTCGTTCATGTTCCTGATGAATCTTTACACCTTAGACCGGTTCTTCAACCTTCTTAAAAAAGCTGTGTGCCCTTTGACCTGAGGGAGGTCAAAGTTAAAAACTTATACCGAGTTGAGGGCCAAGTTCAATCAATGTTTTTTGGAAACAGGAAAATAATAAATTTGCAGGTTTTTTCCTCAATAATTATGCAAAAATCTGAACTGAACCCTCCTGCTGCCCTTGGGTCAAACCAAGGTGGCCTTAATGATAATCAAGGGTCATTTCTTCCCAAGGGCAGCAGGAGGGTTGCTTAATTTATTTGGAGAAAAGTTATCAGAACCATCTCCTTCCTTTTCATCACCATTTTAAACTGAATTTTAAACATTAAAATATATTTTTAAACACTAAACTGGACAAACATAAATTCAGGCAGACGCTCCGCAGCTCCGATCTGAGCCGTTTACCCGACGTCGTCTCTCAGCTGCAGGTTTACAGACGTTTGGAAACGCTCAGAACTGGCCGGAGGACATAAGAGCGAAACTCGCATGTGACGTCGTAAATTTTATCACAAAGAAAAGTTGCTTTAATTATTTGAAAGATTCAAACTTTATTTAGTTTTTTTCCAAAAGAAGCTGTGCCGACTGAAAGTGGATCGCGACTCGAGGTGGTCCCAGTGCATCGACACAACTGGCTTCAGGTCAAAGTACATAAAATAATGCTATTTTAATCGTGTCATCTCAAAGGGATGAATCTAAACTAAAAGATCATCGCGTCACCAATGGTTTTACTCAAGATGGCTCCATTAAAAGAAGTAATTCAGCATTTGATCACTTTCTACCTGATGAATCAGCAGCACCAATGAATCGAGGCTCTAACGCTTCCCAGAAAGCCGAGTCTGATTCATATTGCTGCAACAGAAAACCTTCAAGTTCCCTTGAAGTCCTGCCGAGGCTGGACTGAGCGCGGAGGAACAAAAATCACCAGCGTGACACAGACCAGAGACCCAAACAAAACCCGACAAGCCTTACTTCTTGAAGAGGTGCCTGTCGAGCGTCACGCCGTCTGGAGTCTTCTTTAAAGTCTGTTTGAGGGTCTCCATGCACTCCTTCAGGCGGGGATCGCCGGTCCGAAGCCCGGTGGCTTTGAGCGCCTGAATTAGAATAAAAAACAACTTTAAACACGAGCCTCATGTGTAAACAACGATAATCTGAAAAGACAATGCCATTTAATGCCAGTGTTGCCTTTAGCATGATCTGTGACATCTGCCATTAAAGGGATAGTTCAGCTCTTTATGAAGGTTAAAGAAGGGGGGATTTTGGCTAAAGGTTATGAATAGTTACTATCATACCTGCTGTAAATAGCTCTTTGAATTGTAAAACAAGACTTTGATTCAGATCACATTGACAAGATACTAGCGTAGCTTGATTCAAGATGGCTGCCACAACACAAAAATGGCTACAACATAGTGTTTTATAAACACTGAGCTAAAACCTGATGTGGTGGCAGCTGAAACTCACAATCCCCAACACATACCGTAATCTGAGCGTTAACTGACTGAACAAGATCTTTGTTGCGAGCAGTGACAGTTAGCTGTAGCACTTCCTTGTAACATTCCCTCAGGAGTAATTATGTGATGCAAAAAGATAGCCCTGTAAAGGTTTATAAAAACGTGTTTGCATGACTCGCTACAAATTATTTGATATTTAAGGCGTCAGCATTTGTTGGCAGGCCGATGATGTGAATAAGAAAAGATTCTTAATGTTTTGCCTGGTAAAACAAAAGTTAAAATATATACATAAAATAAAATGTTCTTCGATACAGCTAGCTGTTAGCTTGTCAGTCCGCCCTGAATAAAACATTTCTCCAAACTAACGTTCAAAGAGTAATCTATGACAGGTAAGATGTTGACTACACTTCTAAAGATCTGAACCATTTCTTCATAGCTCTGCGTGGTCTGAACCAAATGTACCCGTCTAATGGCGGTTCTAGTTATTTTAGTTAAAGATCATGTAATCAGGATTGTATCTAAATAAAACACAAACTCACCTAAAGTGGTTCAGATCTCCACTTATTTATTAATCTGAGCTCAATCAATAAGTCTATAAATTTGGAAACATGTAAATAGTTGCAGGGCTGCACGATAATAAGAAAATGTGACATCCTAGTTGAACATTTCGTCTCGTGTGGATGCATTTCGTAGAGTCGGAGTCCATCTGATTTGTACCGTGTCTTTACATCGTGCAGCCCTAAATGATCTTTATCAGCTCGTGCAGGTGCTGTAGCTCATACCAACTGTTTACAACTTCTTCTCAGAACCTCCAGAAGATCTGAACCACCCCTTCCGGAGCGAACGTTGAGGACTTACTGTGAGAAATTTGTGAGCAGGGATTTTCTCTTGACCTTCTGCCACCGTGTAGAAGAGCAGATCCTCCAAACTGGGGAGGATTCCCGGATGTCTCCTCCTGCGTTATAGAAAGTCGGGGGACAGCGTTCAAAGAAAAGAAACTAAAGAAATGCAGTTTTTTCCTCATGTGATCAGAGGAATCTTAAAAAAACAACAACGCTCCTTGGCACGGTTCGCTCCGTTCCCATCTGCTGTGCCAGAGTAAACACGAGGCTTATCTTAACTCTTCATGCGCTCTTATCACGTTGGTCACTCGGATTTCCCCAACAGCAACTGGAAACTGGTGATCAGAGTTTACAAATCCTCAAAGGCTTCAGAGTCCAAACAGGAAAACATTACTGAACGTTTCAGGCAAAGAAAACTCACCGTTTTATAGCTGCATGCCAATAAATGGAGGATTAGCAGCTTCAAGTGGACCAAAAAAAAAAAGGCTAAGGCTAATGAGAATATGGTAAAAACATCAAAAGGACTTGAACAGGTAGTTCAACCTGAAGTTCTGCTACAAAAGGCCAGCCGGTCTGGACTTCCTGAGGCGTCCTCAGCTCCAGTTAACCTTTAGAAACTTTATTTAAAAAGTCCAGAGTAATTACACCTACAGGGGCTTTAAACTGGTCTGGTTCAGCACCAGTTGAGAGGAACATCAAGACAGTGTTCGTCTCAATGAACATCACAGAACCAGTTTTCTTCACACTCATTAGTCCAGGCGTGACGGGGTTGATTTAAACATTCATGAGTTCACACCTCCTCGTGACTAACGGAGCGATGGGATGCCTCAGGGCACAAATAACACACAACTCGTCTCTGAATGACAGCTGGGCGTCGGTTTACTTTTACTTTTCCTTTATTGCCACATTAAACCATCGCCGATTGAATACCAGACGCTTTATGACATCAGCGGCAGCGTCCGAGGAATGCCAGAGCGGAATTCCAGAGATTCCTCTGTCTTTATTCCCGCCCAGCTCGCTGCAGATCTCAGATTAATAAAACCAACATGGTGGCCGGTTCACATGCCGCTCTGCAGAGGAGCCAACCTGTTGGATTTTAACAAACTAAAAACTGCAACTAAAAGAGCACGGCCACAAGCTCTGTGAAGGTCGGCTCGACCTTGTGTTTACTGGTATTTTATTTCATAGCAGGGAGTTTAAACCCTCCTGCTGCCCTTGGGTCAAATTGACCCACGAGGCCTCGACAGCTTCGTGTTAATGTGGACGTTGAGTCAGTTTTCACACGACTTTCTGGTTTTCCTTCAGTTTTCTGAATTTTTTTTTTTTTTTTAATAACTAAACACTTTCAATTTCACTATTCTATTGCTACTTTTAGCTTAGTGTTCTGCTTCTTTTAGCTAGCATTCTGCTTCTTTAAACCTTTAGCTAGTGTTCTGCTTCTTTTAGATAGCATTCAGCTTCTTTAAATCTTTAGCTAGTGTTCTGCTTCCTTTATCTTTAGCTCAGTGTTCTGCTTCTTTTCGCTAGCATTCTGTTTCTTTAAACCTTTAGCTAGTGTTCTGCTTCTTTTAGACAGCATTCAGCTTCTTTAAACCTTTAGCTAGTGTTCTGCTTCCTTTATCTTTAACTTAGTGTTCTGCTTCTTTTAGCTAGCATTCTGTTTCTTTAAACCTTTAGCTAGTGTTCTGCTTCCTTTATCTTCAGCTCAACATTGTGCTTCTTTTAGACAGCATTCAGCTTCCTTTAGCTAGCATTCAGCGTTATGGTAATTCTTGCTTTTAGCTGGTGGTGTGCTGCTCCTAGCTTAATGCTTGGCTGCTTTTAGAATGCATTCTGCTTCTTTAAATCTTTAGCTATTGTTATCTTTAGCTCAACGTTTGGCTGCTTTTAGCTAACATTCTGCTTTTTTACACCTTTAGCTAGTGTTCTGCTTCCTTAATCTTTAGCTCAACATTGTGCTTCTTTTAGCTGGCATTCAGCATTATGGTTATTCTTGCTTTTAGCTGGTGTTGTGCTGCTTTTAGCTTAATGTTTGGCTGCTTTTAGCTAGCATTCTGGCTCTTTAAACCTTTAGCTTGTGTTATGTTTCCTTTATCTTTAGCTCAAGGTTGTGCTTCTTTAAGCTAGCATTCAGCATTATGGTTATTCTTGCTTTTAACTTTACATTTGGCCGCCATTAACTTTATCAACTCAGTTTCAGCGTTTTCAAATAATTTATTTAGTTTTTCTAAAAGTTTGTGACTTCAGTTCAGTCGCATCACGATCCATTAAAAAAAATTAACGTTCCGACGTTTTCAGCTCATTTAAAAGCAGAACAAAGAGTTTCAGGATTTATTTTCTTCCTGGTAACGTAAAGAGGACGGGCCGTCCTCGTTTCAGTCCAAGCACGAACACGAACAGAAATAAAAGCGGAGAATTAAAGTCGACGAGACAAAACCAGTGAATTCCCTGACTGGGGTTTTAAAGGAGCCAGTGGCCACATCAGCACCTGAGAGTCCAACATTCGATCTCTTCGGAGAAAACACTCCACATGCAGCCGAGGTAACCGTGGCTAAACATGTTCAAACAAACATGGGTCGACACGGATGACGTCTGTCAGGCATGCATGGACACACGAGACCGTTGATCCGACATCTGTCCCTACAGACGAGACAGAAAAGTCTCACTGGACTGACTGGGAGTAGTTTAACTGTTAGAGAAGGTGAGCTTGCGATTGGACGGTTCGATCCTCTGGACCAACATCAAAATGTGGGAGGGAAAGGTGAAACATCTGCCTCCACTTTGGGCCCTTGAGCAAGGCACTTAACCCCAACATCTGCTCTCCTGAGCGCCCTGGATGGCAGCTCTGCTCCACACAGAGGGCTGTGGTGGCTCGGTGGTCTGTGGTTGCGCCAGGAAGGGCATCTGGCGTAAAAACAAATGTCTTTGTGTGAGATAGTTCGCTGTGGCAACTGGCGACCCCTGAGGACGGGAGCAGCCGAAAGAAAAAAAACAATTAAGTTTAAAAAAGCAGATTTTAATTAACTGAATTCTGATTATTGCGACCCGCACGGCCACGTAGAGCATCTAATTTTTAAATCTTGTTCTCTGTTTGAGCGCAGTCATTATTTTGACGCCCACCTCGGCGTCTAGGATCCATTCTTGGAGATTTGTCATCGTTCTTTCGGCTGCTCCCTTTTGTAGGGGGGTTGCAAACTCGCACCAAAGATTTGGCGATCGTTTTACGCCGAGTGCTCGTCCTGACGCAACACAGGCTCGAGTTACCGCCACTCCAGTTTGGTGGGAGGTTTCACCTTGAGCTCCGTGGCTCCTGGTGGTATAAGAGCTAGTCGCATCGCAGAGAGCCGTTCGATTTGTTCACTCGTAACAAACAGGAAGTGACCTCAACCAGCGCTCGTTAAAGGAGCAAACGGACGAGGCGTGAAGTGAACGCATCGTTTCCTCTCTTTGGACATTCGAAACGTCTCTGGAGCAGATGGCTCGGTTCATTTGCCGCCGAACGGCCGCTCAAGCAGGCGCGACGCCTTTCAGGGTCTCCTGGAAACGAGGTGACGAGACGGGTCACAAACACAAAGAGCCTCGGCCCGTTTCCGTCAGTTAGGTTCTCCGTTTGCATCTCTATCCTGGACTCATCCACCTCCTTGTTGTTGTTGGTTTACAGCTGAACCTTTTAGAGTTCTGACCCTTTTGGACCAAACAAACAGAACTGAACTCTGATTCACTCTTTGAGTTTGAACTGTATCAAACTGAAACTCTGACCTGCTTTTACTTTCACCATCTATCTACTACTATCACCAGGTCCTTCCTGTTTTCCTTAATAATAGGCTTTATTTTGCCAAGCTTGAATAGAAATTAATCTAAATTATAATAATGTAGACTCAACTCTGAGGGCTCTTGTTGTTAATAAGTTGTGATAAATAAAACAGCATTGCTACAGCTACTGATTAGATGACAAACCAAAGCAGAATGTTGAGGTTTTATCTCCAAGTTGAACATTATTCAGTTTTTAGGATAACAGGAAACAAAATTATTGATGCAGGAAGAGTTTGCATGAAATTTTATAAGGAAATTAACTAATAAAAACGGCTTACAGAACTTAGAACTTTTTTTATTCCAGTTTAATTAATACTTAATTTGCTTGAATTTTGGCAGTTTAATGTTTAGCTTCGTTTCAGGACAGTTTTTAAAATTATTCTTAGAAAGAAAAACGTATTTTGTTTGTGAAGCTGCCTAACGCTGAACTTAAATTTTTTTTTTGTTATTTTATTAAATAGAACATACCAAAATAATAGGGTTTTTACCTCCAAAGAGCGATTAACTTTATATCTCGAGTGCTTTTGTGATAAAATTTTACCATTATACACCTTAAATCTGGAAAAAGCAGCCAGATTCAGGACAAAAAAATGTATCAATCAACTGCAAATCACATTTTAAATAAAAATCTGCAGACTCAAGACTAATTACATACAGTGCAAAAACTGCACGACAAAATTAAAGTTGTAATAAAATGTCGACCTTTATTGATAATTTTACGTATTTTAATGAGGAAAAAAAGAGAACTGTTTGTGTTGTGGGAGAAATATATACTGTATAGTAGTTATTTGCAATTTAAACTGTTTTCTGTTTTTCTTAATTCGTGGAAAATATTTAATTTCATAGTTTGATAAACATTTATTTGGGATTGAGTTGCTCCTAATAAAAAGGCATATAGATTTAAATTTTATGTTTTTTTCAATTAACTGCATCTTCTTTTTGCCTTTTTCAGAGTCATACGTGCGCAAGACTGACATCTTTGCCTAAAAGATGTTTAATGTTCTGGTAAATGTAAGAGAAATGCAACGCTGTTAATTACCAGCTCAGTCCAATCAACCTGTCAAAAAAGATTTTATTCACATATGTGTACAAAACGACTAAATTTAACCAAAATCTTGGGTTATAAATATAAACCGCTGCAGACAGGCATCATTTACTGCACGTTTTCGGTTAAGACTAGAAATGTAAGTAGAAATAGCCGAAGTTCTTAAAAATAACTGAAAGATCTTCTGAGGATCCGTTGCGCAACCCGTGCAGGTGAAAGTGTTTGTTTACACTGAGCGCAGACCCGCATTTCAGATTTTACTGTCAAGGTGTGTGGAAAACTACAGGAGTTAAACTGCTGGCACAACCTGTGGATTAATTCAGGAGAACCTGAGTGCTGTTTGGTTTCAGGGTGTGCTTGGAGGCTCCTCCAGGCAGAACCAGAGGCCCTCCAGCCTCTCCTGGAGGTCACAGCAAGAACACTCGAAGCAGGTCCCTTTGGGCCTGACTCAGGGTCCAATTACTGCACTGAGGCTTCAGTCCTAAGGATTAAAGCTCACATGGTTTTAAAGCTCCAAGTGCACGTTTTATCACCTTTAGTGTTTATAAATAACAATTAAGCCGCTTTATTTCGGTTATTTCATGAAAGGGACTAATGTTTACGGTTAACATTTACTACCGGTTTACCGCGCTTCAGGCGGCGAGAGCACCGCGCGCCGCATCCGCCTGCCTGCGTCACGCAACCAGGCGGTTGGTGAGAGACCCCCTCTGAAAACCTACTTGTCGTTTCCATCGGCTCCATCCTTCTTCAGCTGCTCCTCCAGCTCCACGGAGGAGGCGCCCTCCGTCTTCACGCAGTAGAAGCGGATCGGCGCCACGGAGAGGCGGGAGGGTCCAGGTCTGGCATCGGCGGCCGGGACAGAACCGAAGCAGCAGCGGCGGTGAGGCGGCGGCAGGGCCGGGGACCAGCTCTTCTGACTATAGGCGGGAAACGAGCGCTTCAGGGGGGCTTCGAACAACTCCTTCAGGACTGTGGAAACCCTAAAATGTAACATCTCAATCCTGTGGCGCGGTGTGAGAAAAACGTGCGTCTCCAAACGAGTCCGGATGTGATGAGGAGAGAGAGGAACAGCTACTGCTTCCCGAGGCGATGAGTCACAGGGACGCCGGTGTACAAAAATACATACGGGCGCCTGGCCCCGCCCATCTGCGTTCCTATTGGTGGAAAAACTTCTTCAGCTGCAACCGTAGCCGCGCCTGCGCGTTGCTGCCCTCTACTGGTTAGTTTGAGAACTACATCTTAGATGTGTTACCAACCGAAGTTGTTTACTCTCCATTCCTTCAGCTTTAATTAACATCTATCTAGGTTTATAAACCGCGTCATTTTTTTTGTATAAACAAAAACATGACTCAATACCCAAGTATATTTTATCAATATCCAGCATAATTCATAAGTCCTGAAATTTTTTCTTTAAACAGATTTTTTTCGTTTTTTTTTTATTTATTTATTTATTTATTTATTTTTAATGCATTTATTTACTTTGGCAGCTTTCCCCTCTCATTTTTAATCATTTACTTAAAAATAGTTTACTGATTAAATATATGTATTAAATACTGTATATATTAAATGGCTTTAAAAATATGTTGGACTCCTGGCAAGAACCAATGCAGATATGTTCCTGTTTTTAGTTTTCTACATTTGCCTTATACAGTAATCTATTTAGCTACTTTGGCATTTTTTTTAACTTGTTTAAAAAAAAATCTGTATGCCTCTCTTATGATTGTCTATTGTTGCCCCTGAAACCAGGTCTGTCTTGTAAATGCGTCTTCGAGGCTGATTAACCTGTCTAAATCAAAGTTGAATGGATTTAAAATCATGTACAATATGTGACAAAAACTTGTTTTTCATTTTTCATAATCTAACAATGAACAAACTGGATAATTGATTATAGCCAATAAAACCCCAAATAAAACACAATAATCTACTGATAAATTAGACTTTGAGCCAATAAATTAGTCTGATATTTATTTCAGGTCTGTCTGTGTGTTTTTATTTTTATTTTATTTTATTTTATTTAAGAACTAATGTCACATATTCCAGCCATCCATTGTCTTTGCCTGCTTCTTCTTTTGGGTCGAGGGTCATTGGTACAGTACCCATATTCAGCAGTCACTTTGCAAAAGGCAGTGGACACCCTGGACAAGTTGCAAGTCTGTCTCAAGGCCACATAGAGACAAATGAGACAAACGACCATTCACACTCTAT
>JARVGQ010000309.1:6897991-6910067 GCA_031762355.1 Hypsolebias martinsi
AACTTGTTTTAACTGGCCATGAGGTAGTGCTCTGAAATATAAATGAAGTTCAGACAATTGTTGTTAAAACTACAAAAATCTGTAAAATCGGGTTCTTGTGTATTGGCCGATCTCCGATTTACCAAATTTTAAGAAAATTGGAGCTGATAAATCAACCAGCTGATTTATTGGTGCACCCCTAATCATTATTTATTATTATTAAAAATGATGCAAGTGGGATAGTAAATTTTAACTAGATGAAAAGTTAATATTTCTAACAAAATTACAGTTTGTGTAGCGCTCCATATATTGATGTTTGGAAACACTTGTAGTCTCAGTTTATAAAATGGCTCGTATAAATTATAAATAACTGCAATAGCACTTTCCCAAATAGTTCTCGCTCAGATTTATAGTATTTTTTGTATTGCTCTAACAAGTATATGACAAAAAACACTAAAGAAAAACAAGTTAATAAAACGGCATTAATCAGGACGTTTGCAGCCATGTTGTTAATAATGTTGGATGTTTGGCAAATATTACTGAATCATGGACTTTCTTAAATAAAGAAAATTTATTTTCGTCTTCTCATTTGTTACTTTTTGGAGTTACTTGTGCAGAACTGGGTCAGTCTGAATAAAGCAATGGTCCCAAACTTTATTTCATCACGGACCGGTTTCACACACGACAACCTTTATAGAGAATAGTGAGAAATTCTGCAAAGTTATTTTCTTTTACATAATTTAGCTAGAACTAGCTTGCATGTTTGCTGGGTTAGGGTATTTATTTTAATTTTGCAGCCAGGAAACAAATGCTTCATGGACCAGAACCAATCCGTTGCCCAGTAGTTGGAGAAACCTGGTGTAAAGGACACATAATTAGCTGATGCTAAAATGTTTGTTTTACATCTATAGACAATAAATGGCACATAATTTATAATATAGATTTTATTGAAACTTTTATAAAGTACGTACATCTATAACTGATTTAACTTTTGGTGTCGATTCAAGCTTGCCACCACAGAAAATCAACCTTAGTAAATGCAAATTGCTCTAATTCAGTCAGTTTTGCAGATATTTAGATAAAATTTGATGTGGCAGTAGCTGATAGTCATCTTCAATGAACACTTTAAGCGCAAACAGATGACACAAGTTTAAATCTGTGCATTTTTAAATAATTTATTATAAATTGTTGGAACATTTTGTAAAAACATTAAAGCTCATAGGACCTGCGCTGCTTCATTTGATTAAGGTTTGCAGGAATTGACCAGCCTGGTGTCCAACACGACTGAAAGCTTTTCTCATCATGTCCTCTGTCCTGCTGCTGTGCTGACAGGAAGACACGGAAACAATGGAGCCTCAGAAGAAACGCTGGAAATGCTCCGCGTGCGACTCGGACTCCTGGGTCGCCTATCCCGTTCTGTCAGATGAGCAGTCACGAGACGTGGAGCTGGTCGATGCGTTCGCCGCCCCCATCGTCAACAAGAAGGAGACGTCTCGGCTCATCCGGGAGCTGAGCGACCTCTACCCGCTGAACGGACTTCAGCACGTCAAGAGGGTACGAGCCTGTAAGGACAAAGGCAGCCCCCATCCTTTGGAAGTCCTGGTGTGCCTGGTCAGGGATGCACCGGACGTCAAGGTGGTCAGCATCGACTCGCTCCTACTTGGCGGTGGAGCCAAATGGGACGGACTAGGCGAGCCCTTTGTGGTTAAGATCCCAGCACGGCCCCCGCTGACCCGACCTCAGTTTGAACTGGCGAGCCAGCGTTGGCCCACGTCCTTTCATGAGGACAAACAGGTGACCGTCGCCCTGCGAGGAGAGCTCTTCAGCCCCCAGCAGAAGGCCACGATGCACAGGTTCATGATGTCCGCTGTGACCGCTGCTGAAGCTGCTCGGCAGCTGGGGATGGAGGCGGTCGGGGCCGTCGTCGTCGACCCAGAGAAGGAGCAGATCGTAGCGGTCGGCCACGACTGCAGACGCCTCCACCCCCTTCATCATGCGGTCATGGTCTGCATCGACCTCGTGGCTCGGAGTCAGGGAGGGGGGTCTTATTGTTTCGACAGTTACACAAACTGTAGGTTTACGTCACTGAAGGAGCCGTCTGGTCCAGAGGTGGGCCCGCAGCCGTACATCTGCACCGGGTACGACCTGTACGTCACCAGGGAACCTTGTGTCATGTGCGCCATGGCGCTGGTGCACTCCAGGATCGGACGGGTTTTCTACGGGGCCGCCTCTGCCGATGGAGCGTTGGGGACTAAATTTAAAGTCCACACCCAGAGAGACCTGAACCATCGGTTTGAAGTGTTCAGGGGGGTCCTGAGCAGGCAGTGCGAGGGTCTGTACGCTTCGGAAGAACCCAGGACGAAAGTGTAGAAGGAAATACATGTATGAGATTTAACAGAGTACACAAGAAACTGTAAATACAGTATTTTCTATTAAATAGAATTTTTATAGAAAAGTGTGTTCATTTAAAAAACATATTTTTATGACTGAACCGTCCTCAGAACAACCGATAGATCATAACTGTGACTGCACAATAAGCAAGGCTTTTTCAACAAACGGCTCATGGGCCAGACACGGCCCGTTTTTATTTATTTAACTCTGAAAGCTGCCAGAATCCCAGACCCATTTGTCTGAAGATAAATGGTAAAAAAAAATACGCAGAACTACTTTTCTACCTCGAGCCTCATTAAGCTTGAAATCTGCCTCGTCAAACACAGCTTAATGAGGCTTACACCTGTAGGCAGCACTTGCATGTATGTAAAGGGCTGTGGTTTTGTTAGTCAAAAATAATGAAAGATGTAGAAATTTTCAAATTTTTTATTTTTGATGCATATTAATAGTCATTGCAGCGAATTTTGTCAATCTAGAAAATAATCTTCCTTTAAATCTAAGTTTTCTAACAGGTCAGAGATAATTCATTACCTTAACACACTTAGAATTTTCCTTAAAATCATATGAACTTATTTCTCCAGTGTTGGGAAATCCCTTCATATAAATACACAGTATTTAAGCATTTTGTTGCCAGGCGAGGTTTTAAATTGCTAAAATTCAATGTCATTTTAAAACTTGAGGTGGAGAATTTACAAATAAAAGAAAAAAGCCTAATTGTTGCTCGTTTTGTCAATGTTTTGTGTTTTCTAAGGTCAGTTGGCTGAGACGGCCATCTTGAATTGGGATGGCTCCCATCAGATGTGGATGTGCATTGTTTTACCAGAAGTTTCATTAAAATCCATATGGTGGATTTTGCTGAAGTAATTTTACTTTCTGTAATTAATGGCAACGTTAGAAACCGCCTGCAATCTGTTGGTGCTCAGAATGTGTGTTTGGGTTCAGTCTCAGCTACCACTAAGGCTGCAAAATTCAATATACAGTATTTGTTATTTACAGCTATGTCACCTGAATAAAACAGGCTTTTTAGTTAATTATTTGGCTATTCTGATGGGAGAGTCTTGAATCAGCCATTTTTCTTTAAATAAAACAGTTTCAAAATGAAGGAAATGAAAGCGTAGATCTGAAACAGAAATGAGACGGAAGGATCTGGCAGACACGTTTTATTAAAGGTTAGGAATAAATTAAAAAAAAAAAAAAAAACCTTCAGCCAACCAAAGCAGGACTCGCTGCTCCAATTATAGCAAAAAGTCTAAAGAGTAGCTACGTATTATTTTTTCCCCTCACAGATGCTGTAAACCACCCTCAGTAGTTTCTTCTCTACACAGAAAAAAAATTTTTTAAATTAAAATGCTGAACAAAGACAAAGAGCCTGCGCCGTTCTCAGAAATCATGAAGCAAAAAAAAAAATAAAAGAACGATTCCAACACCTAAAAAAACTAAATGATAGTGGACCAAAACACAGTAAACATAGCGAAAAATACTTAAGAGCATCCTTTGTGGCTACAATACTTACAATCTGTCACCGTGTGACGGAGGGAAAAGTAAAAAAAAAAAAAAAAAAACTAAATTAAAGTGAACCAGAAGCCTGTCCGCAGCCTGGGCCAGCCCAGGGTCAATGCAGGCTCAAAATACACAATTAAATAATACATAAGTTAGTAACGCACACGACATTGACAAACGCCTCCTGTTTTTCTGTCATTCCTGATCCCGACGGCCGTCTTCGCTCAGACCGTAGGATTTAGTACACGGTCGGCACGATTACACTCCTGACGCCAAGAGGCACGGCTTGGACAAGAACTCAATACTTGTTGATGCCCAGGATCCTCACTCCGTGCAGCTGCGGCAGCTTGGGGATCAGGACGCTCAGGAGCGAGGCCGTGTTGATCACGAAGTGGGTCGTGTCGTATTTCGTGTAGAAACTGGCGAGGAAGTATCTGCGGGAGAGAAACGGCCGCGTTGAGCACGATCCCCCTCCCCAAAAAAATAAAACTTTCACGGGCTTCGTTGAGCTGCTGCAGAGAGAACTTACAGGATGATGGGGGAAATGGTGAAGAACTTCCTGGAGGAGGTGAACTGCACGCCGTAATCGAGCTGCTCCCAGTGAGTAAGAAGTCTGGCTTTTCCCTGGTCCGGGGTCTCAAAAGGCGTTCCTTTCACCGCATGCATGAAAACGTACATCCCCTGCAGGACAGCAACAAAAAATGACTAAACGGGGCAAATGTAACGTTCATAAACTATGATTTTTATTTAATTTTTTTTTTTAAACAAAGTAAAACCGTTTCAGTCAGATAAAGGAAGTTTTATAAAAAAAAAACCTATCTGTAAAGAGTTAAGCCAAGTCATTGACAAATTAAATAAAAGGAGTGTTTAACTCGGTCAAAAGTACAAGTTTCTGCTCAAACTGGCAGAGAATCAGTATTAATGTTATCAAAGCTGAGTATTAAACAACTTTAAACACCAACGGAGTTTTATTTTGAAATTAAGTGGAAGCAGACGCCGCTGCAGAATGACCTTCAAACTCTCAGCTGGCACCCCCGAGAGACGGTTGTGTAACCACGATCGATACAGTCTCAAAGTACCTCAAAACAACGGTTTTACAAAAACAGGAAGTCGAAGCTTAACAGCCGAGTTCTCAGGACATGTGGTCATCTCACTGCGTAGTGGCCATTTAAAACATTTAGTTATTTTAAAATCAAGTTTCACGTGCACGGCTCACAAAATGGTTTAAAAAGTCCTACATCTAATCGTGTAAGTTTTAACCCTTTAAAAAGGTGAGACGAGTCCAAATGTTCCATTTTTAGGGCATAAAAGGTCACTTGCATCTAAACTTTATTAATTGCTCACTCATTGTTTCTTCCGACCTTTTCCCTTTTTTCCTGGCGTTCAACCATTCTGAGGATCTCAGATAAAACTACAACCCCCATCATGCAACGGTCCTGCCTGAAGAATTTGACATTCAGTACTTTGAACAAAAGAATCTGGTTGCTTCACCCTTGAAAATGGTTTGTTATTATGTATTTTTTGTACATTTAAAACTTAAAACCTTTAAAATATATTAAATTTAACTGAAATTAGCAGAAACCCCGTCTTGGCCGTGTACGTTATTTTGTTGCCCGCCTCACCCGTCCCCAAATGTACGATCTAATCTGCTACAGTACACTTTAGAAATTAAAATAGGCAGACAATAACAGATACTGAGCAGTTTTTTGATAATTGGGTAAAGCGCAACTGTATGGGGAGTGGTGGCGCCGAGGTTAGACAAGGTGAGCCTGTGGTAGGAAAGTCGCCAGTTCGACTCCCCGGACCAATATAAAATGTGGGTGGTAAACATGATGCACGCACACCCATCTCTACCCTCATTACCCCACTTTAGGACCTTGAGCAAGATCCTTAACCTCCACCATCTGCTCCCCTGGGTGCCCTAGATGGCAGCTTTGCTCCACACAGAGGGCTGTGGTAGCTCGGTGGTTGTGACAGGAAGGACATCCGGCGTAAAAACAATTGACAAGTCTTCATGCGAGTTAGTTCACTGTTGCAACCCCTGAAGAAGGGAGCAGCCGAAAGAACAACAATTTTTTTGATTTTTTTAAGGCAACGCACAACTCATGCAAGGAAACTGAGAATGCAAACGTCACATGAAGCTGCTCAAAAACTACAACCTACCGAAACCCTGGATTCAACAAAAAGACGACACGGGTTCCTAAAAGATTTAACTACTGTATTTGTGTCTTCAGTTGAAAAAAAAAAAAAAAAATAGATCAAAAGCGTCAATAGAAAGGCAACATTACACATTAAACATGCCCATTCTTCGATCTTGCAGCTTTAATTTCCCCCCAATACAACAAAGTTAGCCTCGAAGGCACTTAAACCTATTTATTTTCCAAACAGAGGTTATTTAAAATAGTTCAAACAATTAAAACCTTAGAAAACCTTCAATCCTCTCTAGAAACTGAGGTTTGTGGCATCAGCAGACCCTACCCGCTTCAAAAATCTTCTACGTAAAATCTCCAGATGCAAATACCAAAGCTCGTGCTTTCTCATCCATTTACTGATGATTTTCAGAATAAAGCCCAGATTTTATGTTATTCGACCGGAGGATGGTAAAGAGCTGACGTGTCGACTTCATCGTTATGTGAATCCTGTCACATTAAAAAAAAGTCAGTGCTGAGATAAAGGTTTCCACACATGCACAGCAGGCCAGATGGTTCAGTTTAACGTGCACACATCAGACATCCAACCCCAACTGGTTGGTTGGTGAGCGGCTCACCAAGTTGTGGATGACGTTGGTCAGAGTCCACACCACAGGAACGCTGAAGAAGGGGATGCTGAGGAGCACGATGTGAAGAACACCGACGCCGAGGGCATAGGTCAGCCAGATCCCCCGGCTGTTCATCACCCGGGTGTTTGGGTTCACCTCACTGTGTGCCACACCCACGTTCATTCTGGTCTGTGGGCAGAAAAAACACCACTAGTACCAACACAGATGCAATTAATCCAATTTGCTACCCTTCACAGAGCTTCAACATGTTGCAGTAGCTGAAATTTGACAAACTGTGAAGCTTGTTTTATAAGGGTTTAATAAATAAACCATCAAGCTGCTGCTGTAGCCCTTTGCCCCCTTCTCTGTCAGCCCACATGTGATAACAACACAACTTGTGCAATATTGTTGAACTTTGTCGTCTGGCACACTTGCAGCTGCCAGACTGGATTACAAAACAAAGATCAAATGTTGAAGCTACTGGGAGTACATGTATTTAGGTCACTTTTAAAAGCATAAAGCTAACTCATTTTAAAGCACTTGTCTAATACAGACATTTATTTAAATGCACCTGCAACAAATCTGCCAGAAAGTTCACTTGAAAACAAAAAAACTACTTGTAAACAAATCAGGCTAGTCAAAACACAATGGCTCCGTCTATTTGCTTGATAATTTTGCGATATCCCACAACACCACGAGTAAGAGAAAACAAACTAATAAATAAAGTTAAACTAATTACTTAACTCACAATGCTCGTGTTAGATGTAACCTGCATCAGTCCTGCAATTTTTCACAACTAAAACATGTGACCAATTTCTTTTGTTTTCATTACATAGCCAGGGCCCATCCACCACTATCTCTCAGATAAATTAGTTAGCGGTATGAATAACAAATGTTAAGTAACGTTCAGATAAAACAAGGCATAAGCAGCATGCTGTAAACTTACATGTAACGGCGAGCAGTAACAGGTTTTTATATAAACAACTATGGCGAGAATTGGTTCGTCCTCTTGTTGTTGTGACTGCGCAGTGACTCTGGCGGAAGTAGACGTCGGCGTGAAACGGCTGAATATAAACACCCCCAAATAGCCCCGCCCTCTGTCATTAAACGAACACGATTTAATATCAGATTACATCAGAAATGTTTAATATTATGACTTAAATGTGGCCTGATTTGTACAGCTTTATGCGAAACCGAAGATCAATTTCTACTAAACCCGACCCGACCGAACGCTACCTGTTAGAATTATTTTCAGCGTGGAATGTTCCCGGAAGTTCTAACGCTCTGTCCCCGCCCTTTTAATAATTCTTACCAATCAACGTGCAGCACGGGGGGCGGGAAAGAGCACATTTCCGGATGCGGCTGGTAAAATTGTAAACAGTTTTTAGAGGACGCAGAGCGCTATTGAAAGACAGTAAGTAGTTAACTTTATTCGTTTTTAAGGAGTCAGTGCATGATTGTGGCTCTTAAGATAAATGTACATAAATATTCAAATGTAAATATCAACTAACGAGTCCATGAACCCCAAAAATATACACTAGATGATAACATTAACGACTTAAAACCGGTTTATAGGACTTGACGATTTCCCTATCATTTTGGTTTGGGTATATAATCTTGGACTAAAATGTAGAACTTATCCACTATTGTAAATATTCCAAGCCTGGTAACCAGCAATTCCATAAATTTCAGTTTCATGTGGTGTTGTTTATTGAAAAAAAAATTAAAAAAAAACTATCAAAGCTGCCAAATTAAAAACAGACTTTTTTTTTTTTTGGTATCAGGAGTCATGAAGCAGCTGCCACCAGACACTGTGCGGCTGCTGTCCAGCTCCCAGGTCATCACTTCTGTTGGGAATGTTGTGAAAGAACTTCTGGAAAACTCCCTGGATGCTGGCGCTTCAAGCATCGACGTGAAGCTGGTACGATACTTACTGATGATCTGTTTCTTTGTGCCGACAACGAAGTAAACCTCCTGTAGCTTCAGTCACCAGCTGTATGTTTTGAATTTCACACTGAAGGAGAACTTTGGCTTGGACCGGATAGAGGTACGGGACAACGGTGATGGAATCAAAGCTGCGGACGCTCCTGTGATGGCTGTCAGACATTTCACCTCGAAGATCTGCAGCCACGAAGATCTGGAGCGTCTGGAAACATATGGCTTCAGGGGGGAAGCGCTTGGATCCATCTGCGCCATTGCTGAGGTGAAAACTATTAAAACGCCACAGCTATTCATTTTGGTTTTCTCTATCGGGACAAATGGCTAATGATCTTCTCCAGGTTATAAAATAAGTGTACTTATATTTCCATCAAATTTCACTGTGTCATCATTTTTTTAACAAGATGGAAAGCTATGTATTAAAAGTTATGTCCATCCCATAGTTTGTTGGTCCAAGCTTCAGCTCTGCTGTCTGATAGATGGTCTCACATTTGATTCAAGAAACCTTTTGTCCACAGAGGAGTTTGTGGTCCACTCAACAACTGTATTTTTGTACCGTTAAGGTTAAGTTTGAATAATTTTAGAGCCTGGTAAAGCTTTGGAGCCACATGAACAAAGACTTGTGTAAATTTCCTGACGTCTGCATCACTGGAACTCTGTGACGTCTCTGCATTAGGTGATCCTCGAATAGAGACTTGTCTTGACACGTTTTCTGGTGCCATTTCTCTCTGTCTGCAGTGCTCGTGTACTAGTTATGGTCAAAACCATACTCTTCTTTGCTTGGCAACTTGATCTTGTTCCTTCAGCTAGCTCACAAAAAAAATTGCTTTGGTATTTGGTCATCATGTATTACACTTAAATAATATAAATCCTAACGTAAATCTGACGAAGCTTCAGAGGCATCTGTTAGCTCCTGGAGGCACGAGCCTGCGGTCCTTCACGGAAGCTTCTGATGATGTTTGCTTGGATGGTATGCCTACAGCTGAAGCACGACTATTCTCATGACCAGAAAAATATCCAGGTGACTGTATAACTGCACGCCCATTTCTTTTGTGCATCCCAGCAATCTTAAACCGAGCGCGCATGAGTCAGCGTCAGAGAGGTTTTATTGTCATTTCAGCTATGTACAAGTACATATTGAAATGAAACAGTGTTCCTCTAGGATCACGGCGCAACACAGAACATTACGTGCAAAAACAATACAATACAGTGTGGATACGCTACAGACCAATAAATGCAAACAGACCTATAATAAATACAAAAAGAAATCTAACCTAAATATTCTAATCTAAACATTTCAATCAAGACAAATAAAGAGACAAGACTAGAGACACGTGTTGATTAGTACATGTGTAGGTGGTACAGAGATGCCTCTAATGACACGCTTCAGTTACGTTGACACGAATAAGTGATTTTTGTCTCTGCACAGTCAAAAATAACCTCTACGTGCAGCAAAATGGAGAATTTCCAACAATGTGAGTTAGAGATGCTCCTAAATAAGGTAGTGAAGCATGTTTGGCACACTGTCCTCCGGCATCAGCGCCAAGCTCAAGAGAAGTCACGGTGTGAGGTCAGAGCCGTGCACACCTGCAGAAGTTACTAAAAAAATGGAAGCTTTTGCATGGAAAAGGACAAGCGTGAGGCCCCAAGGTCCCTTGGCTGCAAAACAAGCCCAAATCATCACCCCTCCTCCTCTGTGCTTCACAGTTTGTGTAGGATGTTTGTTTGTTTGTTTGTTTTTTACATGGTGTTTGTGTTGTTTCCCTCCAGGTGGCTGTTACCACAAAGACAGAGGAGGACGACGTCAGCACCCAGTACATGCTGGACTTTACGGGAAGTATCATTTCCCAGAAGCCGTCTCATTTAGGGCAAGGCAAGTGCCCCATCGTTTGCTTAAGTTCAGTACTGAGCAACAAAACGAGAAACTGCTTTTAATATGATAGCAAAACTTGGTTTTAAATCTGAAAAATAAATACTTGTTTTATTGTTTAATATTAAACTATTCAGACTATCAGATTGTAAGAACTAAAATTTGTAGTTAAAAAAAAGTAAGTTTATTTTTTTAGAACTGGGTCAAAACTTTGCAGGGAAACATTTACGTGTCAGAACTTGTTTGACGTCTCGCCGTTGTTTTCCAGGTACAACGGTGAGCGTGATGAAGCTTTTCAAGAACCTTCCTGTGAGACGGCAGTACTACTCGTCCACAAGGAGGTGTAAGGAGGAACTGAGGAAGGTGCAGGAACTGCTGATGGCCTACGCCATCCTAAAACCGGAGCTCAGACTGACACTGGTTCATAATAAGGTCAGTAACTCAGTCTTGGACACAGTTGCTTGTTCTGACTCCGATATTTTACTGCAGATCGTATGAAGTTGAGATATTTCAGGTTTTGTCTCGTCAGCTTTGTCTCAGGCTGCGTCTTGTTCCAGTAAAAGTTGTTTCAGGTTCTGTTTTCCACACTTTGTATCAGTTCTGATCCTGACTCTTAAAGATGTTCTGACGGCGAGGAGTTTGAGAGATGAAGAGTTTCAGGTTTGATTTTCTCTTCAGGTGTCCAACAGTTTGTGGTCGTCCTCATCACATGTTTGGGCTTTCTCTTTGAGGGAAAGATCAGGACTCCAAGTGGGCCTGTCCAGAACCCGTGCCTTTCTCTTCCTCACCCTTTGGATCATGAGCTGAATGTGGTTCTGCAGTAGTCCCTCGTTTATCATAGGGGATCCGTACCCTGAAGCCCTGCTCTAAAAGAGCACAGAATGTCATGATTTCCCTCTCTTTGCCTTGACTGCTCTCAGCTACCTGCAGGCACTCTTGGCCACGCCCACTTCACCACTGCACTGAAAACAGCTGATTAGCTGCAGCAGGAAACTTATCCTGCAGTATGGGCTGCACAGAGGTGCAGGAGGAAGGTTTTTTTTTTTTTTTTTTTGCAGCTGTGGGCTGCAGAAAGGTGGAGCAGGTGCCAACTAGTTTAAAATAATTTAATTTAAATACAAATTTCATGCTGATCGTTCGGCCCATCCATCTATCAGCCAATTGTGCGTCATGTCCTATCTTATTTTGAAAAACCGCGATAGAGCGAGCCCACGATAAACGAACCGCAACGTAGCGAAGGACTACAGTACTGTATATCGTTTTAATGTGAAATGCTTAAACGTCCCACAAAAAGATGTGGTTCTTGAAGGCATCAGATGTTGCTGCTGCCATCAGAACCCTGGTTCAAGCCCAGAACCATCACAGAACCAGGCTTTTGGACTTGTTGCTGACAACATTCTGGCTTTGTTACTTTTCCTTTTTGATCCAACAAGAATGTGGAATCCTGATCCAGGATTAACTGCGTTACGGTCAAACTGAAGATCCCCTGGACATCTCTGACCCTCAGAGACTCGGACCTGTCATGGATTTGTAGGATGGACCAAATTAAACATTTCCCGTTCCAACTTTTTTGCCTGAATGAACGTATAAACGAGGTGAAGGCAAAGCATAAACTATCTCAGGTCCAGAGTGGCTGCAGT
>JARVGQ010000309.1:6932699-6942874 GCA_031762355.1 Hypsolebias martinsi
CTCCATTTATTTTAATCATCATAGGGGTCTTTGAGCTGCACTTTGTCTGGTCCCTCACCTAGGACCTGTCTGCCTTGTGTGACCCTACTAGGGGCATGAAGCCCCTGACAGCATAGCTCCTAGGATCATTGGGACACTCAAACCTCTCCACCACGGTAAGGTGGCAGCCCAGGGAGGAGGGTACGGTTTATATTTCAGACTTTTGTTTTATCTTCACCGTGTTCCTAATTTTGAGTTTTTGAAGCTGTAGATTTTATTATTATCAAAGTAAATGACAATAATAACGAGCATGAAGCTCCATCCTGCAGTTTACACAACAGGAATGTGGCTCGATAACGAATCTCCAGCTGCCTTGGACTATTCCCTCACCCCCCCAACATCCCTCTTCCCGTTCTCTCACTCCGACTTCCTCACCTGTCAGAGGTGGAATGTTGCTGGCGGGTCCAGTCCCCCAGGGTCCGGTGCTTGACAGATGTAACGATGCTCCGTCAAAACGTTTACCAGCTCCCGTTCAGGAGAACCAGACGGAGCTGCAGCTGCTCAGAGGTGAGGGACAAGATGCAAGGGGAACCAGATCAGCCCCCGGCTGGATTTGTGTAAGAACTGGGCAGAACTGGGCCAGTTTTATCACGTTGAGCCTCACGTTTTCTTTCTGACCCATTCTGTTGTAGATTAGCAGCTGTGTTTGGGATCATTGTCCTGTTGGACCCAGTGGGACAGTTTGACTCCTTAACCCTTTGGTCTGCAGAGGAGTTCATGGTCTACTCAATGAGTGCAAGGAACCCAAACCAGCAGCCCTCCACCACCATGCTGACAGCTGGGAGGAAGTGCTGGTGCTGCCATGTTGTTTTTAGAGAGAGGAAGCCATGACCTTTGACCTGTCCAGTCTCATCTTACACAACAACAAATAAAAAAAGGTTGTTTCACCATCTTTTAGGACATTTACGAGCACTGTTTGAAGCTAGCAGAGGATTCACCAAAGTCCATGTTCAATAATCCAGGTAAAAATCCAACAATGTTCAGTCAGGTCATCTGGACGGTTTCTTTTTTCTTTTGCTGAGACATTTCGTTGAGACGTTTTGTCCTTCATCCAAAGGACTTCTTCAATCTGAGAGTGGGATTCAGTTTTGTTTGGTGGCTCCTCAGATTGAAGAAGTCCTTTGGAATGGATGAAGGACGAAATGTCTCAGCAAAAAAAGAAACCGTCCAGATGACCTGACTGAACAATGTTTAATTTATACTTGGATTATTGAGCATGAACTGGAGTTTTGAACCACTTTGATCACCCGCAAAGTGTTTTTTTTTTTCCCCTCTGGGAGTGTGCTGTTTGTGGGATTCAGTTTGGTTTGTTTGCTCCTCAGATTGAAGAAGTCCTTTGGATGAAGGACGAAACATCTCAGAAAAAAAAAGAAAGAAACCGTCAAGATGACGACTGAACATTGCTAGCAGAGGATTGTTTATGGATTGTTAAAGAATCTTCAAAATCTTCACCTTTTGTAATTTTCCTGAGCATTGCACAGTCTGACCTTCAGGTTGAATCTGCTGGGCAGACTGCCAGCTGTCTTAAATGTTTCCTGTTTATTTACTTATTGTGACATAAACAACAAGCTGCAATATTTGGGTTTTATTCAATAGATTTTTTTTTATTTATTTTATGACCCGGTGAACTTCTAATTTTGTCCTCTGAATACAAATAGGACTTTTTTTTAGTCTGACTGTGTTCATTAATGTTAACAAAGTCAATGCCCCCCCCCCCCCACTCCCCTACCAACTTGCTCATTTTTGGATCATTGGATCCAAAGATGGATATTTGTGCTCATATGCAGACAATAGATGTTTAATCTTGCCCAGTTTCAGTTTGACCCAGAGTTACTCTTTGGTTTGCAGATCTTTCATCCTGTTTTTGTCCTCTGCCAGCAGCAGACAGAGACGTGGATCCACTCAGCCCCTGCAACCGGGCCCGATCTCGGTGGCAGATCTCCAGCTCTCAGTGGGACAGGAAGTGGCTCTCAGTGGCGGCGCTTCATTCGCCCTCTGTTGGGCGGAAGCCAGGCCTCAATGAGGCCATCGGGCGAGTAGGTCGTGCTGTCAGAGCGCACCACAGTGCACAGCCTCTCATTAGACTGCAGCTTTCTCAACATCCCATCACAGGGAAAAAAGCAAAGTCAGGAGAAAAGTGCTGAGTGTGATGAAACTGGCTGAGCTGCTGGAGCCAGAGTTTTTATTTCATGCTGAAGATGTAAAAACTGACTCCAACAGAGCAATAAATGTTTTATTCTCTAAAAAAATCTTCATTAAATTCAAGTTTATTTTAGACATATAGGTCCACTACTTTAGTTATTACTTGTTTCTGCTAAAACCAGAAGGATTTAGTGAAGGGAATTTAATTAAATTCTTATAAACTCATTAAAACATTTGCATTAAAAGTCGATGTGCAGACAAAATATTTGTAATTTTTAATGTTAGAGTCGTGCGTTTAGTTAATCTTTCAGGATTAAAGCAAGTTAAAGCATTAATTCTCAATTTAAAGTAGTCTCGTAAACTTATTTCTTAAAGCTTTTAGAAGTTCTGACCCAAAGTAAAGATGGGAATAAAAGTTGTGGCAATAGGAAATGTTTTATCTGCTCTCCATCTGTTTTTGTGCAATAAATCATAAAGAAATTAATAATTTTCATTTGTTTTCCCACAAAAGTTGACTCAGTCAGGCCTGAGTAAATAAACGGCACAACAAAAGGCACTTTATTTTATTTTAATAAATGTTTTGTTTATCTTAATAGTAATACATCAACAGTTTATTGTTTCATGATTGAAAAAAATGGTACAAGCTTTAGTGATTTAAGACAAAAATTCTGCTATAAACTAATAAAGTTTATTTTCTAACATTCTATAGATAAATGCTTGGTCTAATCTGCTAATTTATTAATGGATAATCTAACAATGAATTAAGACTCTTTAAAAAAAGTATTAACTCAAATGAATCCACCTTTCTGCTTTTTATTTCCCTGGAGAGAAAAATGTATTAAACCAAACCATAAAGACTCAAAAATAAACTAAGAAATAATTTGAATGAAATCCCTCATTATGCATGTTTTTACTAAATTACAAACCAGAAATGGGATTATCTCTTTAAAATTTGTCCTTAAAGTTAATTAAATACAAGAAGAAGCTGAAAACTCATATTTATTGGAGGTGAACACTGGAAACACAAACAGAAGTCAGTGAAGAAGCTACAGACTTTATTAGTTGACACAACAGATATACAGTTGCTGTATTGTTTTCTTTTTGTGCTACATTGTGGTTTTTAGCGCCACACACCACCGTCGACTGACGGAAACAAAAGCAAACAGTTCAAACTTATCAAAATCAGTTTTTACATCTTTTGTAGCCACCAACTCTTTGCAGTGGTGTGCCGTAGTGCAAACCGTGTTTGTATCTCAACATTCATACGCCTCGACAGGCCGCTGCCTTCTTTGTGCCTTCAGTTCGAGTCCTTCAGTCCAACGAGGGGAGCTTAAATAAATTCAAGTGTTTTGGGCATTAAACGTACTCATCCCAAATCTGAAACCAAACTTACAAACAGTTGTCCTGAACAAAACGGACACATTGGATGGAGTTTGTTCTGGTTGTCTTCCAGATTTATTGGCAGGTCATTCTGAAATGCGGGTATGCACTCAGTGTAAACAAAGCTCCGGACGTGCAACCTGCGGCTCGTTGTAGCTTCAACCAAAAATAACACGGATCTTTGCACTTATAATCCCAACAGGAACGGTTCGTTTCAGCAGTTCTGCAACACATGAACGCTGGTTTTTAACACAATTGCACAATTAGTTCAACTTCTTGGCATATTTTTATTAAATCCACCAGAAAATTAAACGTTTTTAACACACGTGACGTTACAAGTCATCAAAATGAGGCATTCTGGAAAAAAAAGTGCAAGACTTTTTCAGATTCTACCATGGATAGAATGTGCCTTTATTAGAGGACTTTTATTATTAAACGTCTAAAAAAGTGGAATAATTTGTTTAGGTGAAAATATATGTTTTATAAGTGAGATAGATGATTAAAGAGAAAGATTTGCACCAGTCAGTTTTCACATTTCATTAACTGGTGTTGATTTTCCTCTCTTCGTCAGCGCTTCCTCTGTAAAAACACGTGAAAAAGGTGTAAAAGTGCCAATGAATGTCAACAAATCTTTAATTTCGTTATGCGATAAACTTGTTTCTCTGTATGAGGTTTTCATTTCAAACCTAGTGAGTTGTGTTATTCTTTGTTTCAACGTTCGAGCACGTTTTGTGGCTCTGAACTTCCATTTTGATAGGAAAACAAACACCCAAGTTGTAAAAGCTGTAAAATAATTGGACTTTTAAGTTGGAATTCAAGAGAACGAGTGAGACCGTCGGTTTGATTTGTCCCATTTTTCAGTCACTTCGGCCATTTATCTGCAGCTAAACGAACAAAAACTTATTTTGCTCAGAAATATTAAACTGGCAGATACGTATGTTAACCCTCGATAAGAGCAGAATATCGGCGGCTTTATCTCGTGATTGTTGCGATGAGTACCTTTAAAGGAAGGTTAGAGTGCGGTTCTTCACTGTGGAAGAACTTTAGGACGTTAGCCGCTAATTCTGAGCGCAACACGTATTCGATGGACGTTACTGGATCGGTTCTGCCGTGGTGGACCTCACTCCTGAGAGTCGGATCAACGTCGTCTTTCTTTCTGAGTCCCGGATCCTCTCTGGAAACAAACTCGCAGGATGATTATGAAACGTAGCAAAGCGGCGTGTTAGTTTGTAGCTCGGCAGCGTGTTGCTTTAAATGGAAAGACAGAGTTAGGAAGGAGACAGTTTGAAACATTTTTCAGTCTAAAGTCGCTCCGAAGTCCATCGTGCGTGTTTCGTGTTCCTGCGCCCGTCAATCTGAAGGAAGATGGTGGAGCTACAGGAAGCCAAGGTGCCGCCCTGCAGGAAGATCGTGCTTCTATTGCACCGTGGTCTGCAGGAAAGCACTGGAACTGGTGGATCGGTTGGGTCAGGTAGTCTTTTGCGGGGCTGGGGACGTGGTCTTCGTCCTTCCCGCTCTCTCTTTGGGCTCTCGACTCAAGAGCATCCACAGCGGTCCACCACCATGGAGGGGATCTTGCCGTAGACGATCTGCTCATTGTTGTCAAAGTAGAGCATGTTGATGGAGGACATCTTGGTGGCGGTGCAGCAGGGGCCTATGGTCCCTTTGGGGTTGGCTTCGTTCACCAGGTGGGTGTGGGGGTACATCTGCAGGTGCATGTACTCGCACTCCCCGGAGCAGTAGTTGGCCTTGTAGCGCTTCGGGGCAATAATCCAGTCAAAGCCTAAGTCCTCGAAGTCCACCGTTAGCGGGTAGCGGCAGCACCGGGTCTCCAGAGAGTTCTCGTCACAGTCCAGACCCGGGTCTCTCCGGACTCTCTTGGGGCCCTGGGAGAGCTTCACCTCCATGAACGGTTGCTGAAAGGACAGAAGACACGTGAATGCTTGGAGTTTTACGGCTTAATGATTTATTTGAACCGTTCCTTCTTCAGGGTGGAAGGATTCTACAAAAAATCACATCAAGGATTTTTTTTTTAAAACACATTTGAGTTTATTGCATATTTTCTCTGAGCCGCACAGCCTCAAATATATCCATACACCTCCTTTGATACTTGTTTTTCAGCGAGTCTCACCTGGACCTCAGGCTTTTATCTCCATCAGCAAAGTTCTCTGCAGAGACTGGAGTCCCCACATGTTCAGTCATGTCGAGGCATCGGGCTGATCGTTCCAGAAGTGTAATGTCAGCCTGAATGACCCAATCAGAACCCAGTTCTGTCCTGTTGGACCCAACTGCATCCAGGTTTCAACCGTCCAGCTGCTGGTTTGAGGTGAAGTTGAAGAACTTGGAGGTAGTCCTTGCCTTGTTCCACAGCATGATGCTCCCACCACCATGCCTGACAGCCGGTTCAGTGTTCTCAGGTCTGAAAGACTCAACTCCTCCAAACGTCCATCTAACTTGCCTCCAGAAGACACTTGTCTTGTCCATGTGGACAGCTGCAGGTTTCAGTCCAGCTTGAAGGTTCGGAAGCTTCTTTTTTGGGTCCTCTCGGCTGGGACACGAGTGGACAAAGACACTGGTGTTCCAGCAGGTTCCAGTTTGTGGAAGTCTTCAGTCTTGGTGGTTCCTGAACACCAGTTCCATCTGAGGAGGACAGTTTGGGTCTTCTTCCAGACTTTGACACATTAATGACTTTAATTAATGGACAAATATTTAAACTTCGTAGAATCTGAAGTTTTGTCCATCTTGTTTAAGTTCTCCTCAGACCTTCACAGAGTTCCTCTGACTTTACTGTCAAACAACTCCTGTTTTATTCGGCCTAAGAGAGACTGCCAGCTGCAGTCATGATCACTAATACTTGGACTTGTTGCGTCTAAAGACCTTGAGAACCTTCGGTATGATTTTCAAAAGGTTTAGGTAAATGTATGGATATATTTGTTGAAAATAAAACCACATAAACGTGTTTCCTTTGATCATTCCACCCTTAAAAATTTTAAAATCAATCAATAAAAGCCATGAATGGCATCACAGAAATATTCCAACGCTTTGTTCTTCAGATACATTAAATCATCTGATGGTCGGTTTGCAGATGGCAACATGCGCACGCGCCTCTGCGCACGCAATTACTCTGAAATTCGCACACAACACTCTGAGGAATGTGGGCAAACTTTTATGTAATCAGGTAAGAAGATTTGGGCTACATGTTGGCAGGTGTCCTTGTTGATGAACAGCTCCCAAAGCTCTTCAGCTCGTGACCCCTCCATCCTGCAGCTCCACCACCCGCGGATTCTGCAAAGCCTCCAACTTTTGCAAGCTGTTGGTGCTGCAGCTTCTGCGCTGAAGTGTTAAAATGTGACTCACCAGACCCTCCTCTCCGGGCTCGGCGGAGGTCACGGCCAAATCGTTCCCCCTCGGGTCGAAAGCCTTGATCTCGACGCCCCAGTTGGTCTCGGGCTGCCGCAGCCACACGGCCAGAACCTGCTTCACGTCTATTCTCCTCCAGGAGCTCACCCCGGCACTCACTTCGATCTTCAGTGACCGGATCCGCACGTGCCTCGTCCCGTCCGCGCCCGGACTCAGGCGGGAGACCTGCAGGAACACGGTGGTCGCCTCGTCCGCGGGGCGCAGCTGGAACCAGAGCTGCGCGCTCACGATCCGGTTGGCTTGCAACTTGTTACTGAAAGAGAAGAAGCAGCACTTCGGCTGCCCGTCCAGCTGGACCGAGGACTTTGCTGCAGAGACACGGAGCACAGAGGGCAAGATTATTTTACAAGTCAGCTGTTTGGATAAATACGCAGCAAATAAAGTTCAAGTTTCCGGAATTTACAACGTTTTTAGATTTCTATATTCATAAAAAACATAAAACGCTATAGATGAGGCCCTTTCTTTGCACATTCTGTGCGTAAAACCATATTTTACGCGCAGAGCGCGTTAATTAAAATCTTTTTTTTTTCTGCACATGTGCATAAAATCTTGTGTACAAACTAGAACCTTATCCTTGTGCATTTATGCATAGCTATTACCACATTTTACGCACAGGAAGCGCAAAGAAACAGGCCTCAGTTGGTGCAAATAAAGGTAGTGGTTTGTGCCTTCTGTGCGTAAAACCACATTTTACGCACAGAAAGCACAAAGACAACAAATGACTTCAGTCCAAAAAAACAAGTCTCACGTTCAGTGGCCATTATCATTAGGGTCTCGGTGGTCGCGTGCTCGTCGTCCTCCTCCAGAACCACGTCCCCGTTGTCGTCCCCCAGCACGTCGTACTGGTCCAGCAGCTGCTGCAGCGGCGGCGCTTTGGGCAGCAGCTGCTTCACCACCTCCCGGCTGATGTTCGGAGCCTCCTTCATGCGCAGCTTGCTCAGAATCTGGGACTTGATGGCGTTCAGCCGCATGCTTCTGATCTGCTGCCGGACCTCGCAGGTGGCACACTGCTCCGTGTCCGCGGGGCTCGTGGCGCGGGGCTGCTGGTGCGTCTCGTGCTCGCTCAGAACAGCTGGAGCCAAAGCGGTGAGCAGGTAGAGGCAGAGCGCAGTCTGAGCCGCGGGCATCGTGTCACGCGCTCGGTTCGGGTTGTAGGAGAAGAGTAATGTAGTCTGTTGGATCTACGAGCCTCAGTGATCCGCGTCATGGCTCATCCGCGCGCGGACGTTTTTATACTCCAGCTTTAACCTGGGCGCGTGGCGTCAGAGAGCAGGATTGGCTGAAAGGAACGAGGAGCTTTGGCTGCTGCACACAGGCAGAAGCACGTTTGTTTGTTTTTGTTTGTTTGTTGTGTCGATGCTTGAGTGAACATGCTTGTTTTTCTTCTACCTTTTAACATCTACTTCTGCAGTGTTCTTTTAGCTGTTATGGTGTACAAATCTTTAGCTCATTCAGCTGTTGAAAGCTGTGACTTTTTTAATTAATCTTCAATGTCGTATTTTTAAACTTTCATTGAAAGAATAAAGATAACCTTTGTGCTAATCTTAGCTTTTAGCTACTGTTTTGCTACTTTTATTTTAAATATGGGTTTTCTAAACTTTTTTCTAGCTGGATTATTGAGCATGCATCAGGGTATTTTTTATACTGCTCGTAGCTTTTAGCTGCTGTTCTTGTTCATTTTAATTTTAGGCCAGTGTGCTATTAAATTCAATTTTCAGTTTTTCCTCAACTTGGCTTTTAGCTACTGTTTTGCTAATCTAAGCTTTTATCTTTTTTGTGTTACTTTTAGGTTTTAGCTGCTGTTTTGTTATTTTTTTAATTGTAGTTATGGTTTTGCTAAACTTAGATTTTAAACACTGCTACTAATCTTAGATTTTAGCTACTGTTTTTATTTTAGCTTTAAGCTATTTGTTTGCTACTTTTAAATCCTATCTCCAGCTGTGTTTAACTTAGCTTTTAGTGAACATCAGGCTATTTTCGGTCTTTAGCTACTTTAGAATTTTAGCTTTGGCTTAGCTTAACTTAGCTTTTAGCTACTGTTATACTAATTTTAGCTTTTAGCTACTGTTTAAATACTTTTACATTTAAGCTACAGTTTTGCTAAATTTCCTTTGAGCTTCAATTTTTCTTAATTTAGCTTTAAGCTATTTTGTGTTAAGTTTTAGCTACTGTTTTGCCACTTATATTAGTTATATAGTTATGGTTTTGCTACATTTAGCTTTTAGCTTCCTGTGCTCATGTTAGATTTTAAGAAGGCTACTGTTTTTGTTATTTTAGCTTTTAGCTGTTTTGCTTACTTAACTTAGCTTTTAGCTACTGCTGTGCTTTGTTTTAGCTTTTGTTCTACTTTGTACTCGTTTTACCTCACAAACTGATAATTCAGAGGTCAGTGTTCGGCTGAATTTGAGCAGAACACGTAAATGTTCTCAGTGATTTCAATCTGGTGAACTTCAGATGTTTGATCAGTTTAAAACTTTTTGAATCTAACAAACTTGAAGAAGAAATAATCTGATTACCCGGTAATCTCAAATCAACAGGGTAAATTATAAACTTTCTTAGCTTTTTTGTCAAACATGATTTAAGGTTAATGTGACTTTATGGTCATTCGCATCACATGTACATGAGGTGGAACAAAACTGTGTACTCAAGGTCCCAGTTACATCCGACAAAAATACAAATTGTAAAGGAAAACAGTGATAAGATCTAAGATATGAACTAAGAAATATACTAAAATAAGAATACAGGTACACTAAGCACTAATAAACAATGTGTCAAACAACAGCAGCACAAACATGAGTCTGTGTGAGCAGATGAGGACGAATGAACACAACAGCATGAGATCAGCAGCATGGATAGTCAGCAGCACTTGTCAACAATCAAGCATTACAGGACTTTTTTTCACAGTGATAACCCTGAGGGATTCATGAACAGCCTCAGGGTAGAAGCTGTTCCTCAGCCTGGTGGTTCTACACTTAATGCTTCTCAATCTTTTGCTTGAAGGGAGCAGGGCAAAAAGTGTGTGTGCTGGGTGAATGGGGTCCTTCATGATGCAGGTGGCCCTCTTCCTGCATCTGGAGGTAGATGTCTGTGATGGTGGGGAGGTTGACTCCGACATCGTCTGTGCAGCCTTCACCACTCTCTGCAAAGCTTTTCTTTCTGCAGCTGTGCAGCCTCCATGCCACACGTTGATGCTG
>JARVGQ010000309.1:6944967-6964572 GCA_031762355.1 Hypsolebias martinsi
AGTTAATGATGTCCAGTTAACCAGTGAATACAGGGTGCAGTGGTGGGTACGATAATCACAGTCAGTTATGAATCTTACTGCACCGTGATAGACAGTGTCCAACATCTCCAAGGTTCTTGTAGGAGCGTTCATGTAGATAATGTCACTGTAGTCAATGGAGGGAAGGAACGTTGCAGTAACGAGGTGTTTCATTCAGAGTTAGACAGGATCTATTGAAAAAGAAAACCAATTTAACTTTCAGTTTCCTTACCAAGTTTTCCACTTAACTTGAGAGCAGCCCGAGAATATTTCCGTCTTCAGAGCGGAAAGACAGAGGGATCAGGCTGGAAAGGATATGCAGCAGGTTAGGCTTGCCAAAGATAGGAATGGTAATGTTCTAACAAGTGAGGAAAATGTGATGGGAAGATGGAGGGACTTGGAAGAGCTAATGGATGAAGAGAATGAAAGAAGTTTGCAGAGCATTAAGTGCAGAACCACTACACTGAAGAACAGCTTCTACCCTGAAGCTCATAAATCTAATCAGGATTTTCATTGTAAAAAAAAAAAAAAAAAATCACAGTAATGCCACTTTGATAGATGAAATGTGCTGCTGATCTCATGCTGCTGCTCATTTGTACTCATCTGCTCACACAGACTCATGTTTGTGCTGCTGTTGTTCAGCCTATTGTTTTGCACTATTAGTGTTTAGCATATTTCTTAGTTTATATCTTAGATCCTTACTACAGTTTCTTTTTACAAGTGATATTTTTGCTATTGTTGGATGTAATTGGGATCCTGTTTACACAAATCTGTTCCACCTCATGTACCACATGTGATGCAAATGATAATAAAACCTACTTGAACTTGAAAGAAAAAGAAGAGTAGAGGTGATATGACAGCCATGCAGAATATTGTGGTATTTTGATTCCACAGGAGAGAAAGCTATTTAATCTCTGTAAGTAGGTCTGAAATATCGGTATTGGTTATCGGCCTAAATAAGTTTGAACTTATCATCCAAAATCCAATATCGTGCAATATTGTCTGTTACCAAATGCAGATGCCAAAACGGGGCTGAAAATGACATGACACTTATGTTTAATGTCAAATTCATTCATGGCATATACTCTGTCCAACACAATGACAACACTCGGACAGCGCATATTTGTAAATGTTCACAAATCTAACCTGTTCACAAGCAACAAGTGAAATGTGAGTATTAGATATACTTGACAGTTTCTTAAATAAAATAAAAAAAATACTTAAAACAGAAACCTTTTATATCGGCAAGTTATTTTGATGGAATATCCGATATTAAACTTTATTGCTAATATCGGCCGATACCGATACCATGCTGATAATATTGTGCATCCCTCTTACAAGACAGTGGTGAGACCAGTTATATGAAGACAGAACTGGAAGTGTCAGAAATAAAATGTTGAGGTTCTCCTTAAGAGTGGCAAGAATGGATAAGATTAGGAATGAGATAATCAGAGGTACAGCACATGCTGAAAAATTGGGAAATAAAGTTAGAGAGGCCTGACTGAGACGGTTTGGACAAGTCCAGAGGAGGGACAGTGGGTATATTGGTAGAAGGATGTTAGAAATGCAACAGCCAGGAAAAAGACAAAGCCCAAAAAGTAGATAAAGTACTGTATATGGATGCAGATAGAGGACATGTATGTGGTTGGAGAGAGGACAGAGGAAAGAGAGTGAGATGGAGAACATCTTGGAACCCCTGAAGAGAGAAAAGCTGAAAGGAGACCCAAGTTTATGCTTCAAAAATGCTTTAACTTACATTTTATTAATAAATAAACAATATACAGTACAGTACATAAATTATTGCTGTAATCAAATAAGAACAGCACTTGTAACGCAACACCATTTATTTTGAAAGGTACAACTGGAACAAGTATTCTCGTCCGGTTACATTATACATTTCTTTAGTCAAACACCAGATTTCTTCTTCCACAGGACTCGCAAGCCGCAGGTTTGAGCTCACATTCCCGCATTTAAAGATGCCTTTTATCGACCTCCAGACCAATTTACCTTCCAGCTCGTTTTCTGAGGACTTTTTGAAGAAGTTTTGTTCCGTCACGGCTGCGGCTCTGGGCAAACCGGAGAACGTGAGTAATTAAACCGACACATTTAAAACACTCTTGGTTGTCATTATGGGCGTAGACGTTCCTGTCGGCGTTCAAAGTACAAAAGTATCGATGTGCTTTTTACAATTGCACGCTGGCGACCTTGAACCGATGAGTTGTTCGGGAAAACGCTGCCCTCTGCCGTAGCTGTTTGCTGCGCGGCGTTTGTCCCAATTGAGTTGCCGTAGCTCTCTGTAGTACAAATTCGTTGCACTAAGAATTTTTTTTTTGTTTGTTTGTTTCCCAGCTTTGGTTTGCTGAACCTTGTTTTTTTTTTTTTTTTCCAAGTAAAGTAAATCATTTTGAGACATCTTTATAAATTATTTAAAACGTTTGCTTTGCGTTTAAAGGTCCAGTGATGAACACAATGCTAATTGCGTTAGCTGTTCTACGGCTTTTTCAGTGTTAAGTTAGCATTTGAGCTAATTTTCAAAGTTTTTCTCTGAACCTTGAGTAATTTTTATCTGTAAATAACTGTTAAAGTTAACAAGACATGGCTGTCTTCAGTAAGGACTTAAAAATGTTAAAAACACGATGCTCATCCATCATATTAACTTCTCTATGGCGTTATGCTAATTATTATTTTTATTAAACATTTTGAACAGTTGTACAGAATCATGTGGCATGTATACACATCAGGTTGTACACACCTGCGCTAACTGATAACCAGCAGGTATTTGACATTTGTTTTTATGCTGTCTTCATTAGGTATGAAAATGTACAAGTAATTAAAGTTTTAAACTTGTATTTCTGTCTGTTTTTCTGTTTCACAATGTGGATAAACATTAATTTATAAGGTAGAACTTAACAGCTGCCTCCTGATATTTATTCACAAACCTGATCACTGAAAGGCATCACTATATGTAACTGAATCGTGAGATGCTTAAAGATCTTTAGTGATCTTTGGTGTTTTTCATCAGTTTATCTAAAGAAATTGAAGCAAACTGTGTTTCTGTGAAAAAAGCATTTAAAGTTCTTAGAAAACTCTTTAAAACCTTGAGGAATTCTGGACAGCTGATGACCACATCTGCATCTACAGGAACCGTCCCCTCAGCTGAGCTCAGTCTGCTCTCTCCGTGTCTGACCCGTCCTCTTGGTTCTGTTTGTCCTCCAGAGAATGAATCTGGTGGTGAGTCCCGGGCTGCCCATGCTGATCGGCGGTTCCTGCTCTCCTTGTGTGGTGTTGTCAGTGTCAGCCATCTCAGTGACCGACACCGCGGAGAAGAACAAGGAGCACAGCGCCAAGATCTTTGAGTTCCTGACCAGAGAACTGGGTCTGGCAGAGGACAGGTGAGTTCACCTTTTAATAAACATCCCATCTCCACTCTGGTTGGTTCTGCTGCCTTGTGGAAATGGTTAAACTAGAAGTAAGAACCCAGTTTTTATTCAAGTAACAGCTGATTTTTTTTTTTTTTGCAGGATTGTGATCCAGTTCCACGCACTGCAGCCTCACCAGGTTGGGAAGAACAGAACTGTCATGAGCTTCCTGTGAAGAACTCGCCATTCCAAAACAAGAACTGAAACTAATTTCAATAATTCATCCTGTTTTTGTTTTTTAAATTCTAATCCTGGTTTATTGTTTGCTGCAGAAAGCAAAAGATTTAAGAGCCGTTCATGTTTCTCAAACTACATTTTACTAACGAAGATGAACATGAAGCCAAACGGATTTCTTGTTTTATTTATTCTTTTATTATTATTATCATTATTATTATTATTATTATTATTTTAACAAAATTGCACAGCTGACAATAATCGATGACTATTGAGAAAAATAGCCTAAAATATAAAACTATTACCGGTGCTGTACAATTAGGGAAAATATTAACTTAAAATAGCACAGGATTAGCTTAAAGAAGCCAAAGACTAGATTAAAAACTGAATCAGCTAATGTAGCAAATGGCTAAGTTAAAGCTAAAGGTAGCCAAAGACTACATCAAACTAGAGAAAGTTTGCTAAAAGTAGCAAACGACTAGCTAAATCAGCTAAATAGCAGCTAATAGCGGTCAAAGATTAAAAGCAGCAGTAGGTTAGCTAAATCTTGCAGCAGACTAGCTTAAAGTAGTTAAATGATAGCTAAAAGCAGTAAATGATTAGCTAAAAGCTGTAGTAAACTAGCTAAAAGAACAAAATACAAGCTAAAAGTTGCAGTAGACTAACTACAATTAGCAAAATACTAGCTAAAAGCTAAACATTTACAGTATTTTAACTATAAAAAACAAAAACAGCCGGTTTGCTGAAGAAGCTTTCAAAATGTATTTTGAGGGAATCGAAGACATCTAATGTGTTTTTATGCAATAAAATGTAAATGAAATTGAAAAGTTTGAAAGATAAAACATGAAAATAAAAGTCTTGGCACTCGTTTTCTGAAAGAGCTTAACATTTACGTGAACGGCTGAAATAATTCAAAATGTGCAGAAGTGTTAGATCACGAAGAAAATATATGTAAAAATAAAAAACAGTTTAAAAAACCAGGAGAACTCGGAACGTAGACTCGGCTCTGCTAAACGTTCTGCAGATAGCTTATTAATGGTTAATATTATCAGATCCGAACCAGAGGTGAACAACAAGAACAAGGTGTCATTGTAACCCAAGAGGTCAAAGTTCAAACCCTGAAAATCAATTTTAAGTTAAAAAGAAAAAAAAAGTCAAGGATTACAGGTAAAAAGTTATTTCACTGTACTGTTATTTTCTGCTGCTCCAAGTTTAATTCAACTGCAAAGACCACTGTGCGGTCGTTGCCTCAACAGAAAGACCTCGGTAACCATTTAAGCTGATTTTATCCATTCAAAAAAACCGAACTGAGCTTTTATTTAATAATTCTTTGAAATGTATCACCTGAAAAGAATGATGTAAAATCAGATTTAAACTCAGTTTTTGCGGTGCAGTTGCAGTGTGCAGACAGCAGGAGGCGCAGCTTCCCCGCTTTAATGGAACCGTTGCGTCACGGTTCTGACTTTTCCCCTGGAATGTAAAGTTTTTGTCAGAACTTCCGGTGGTCATTTTTTTTTTAATTATTCAGGAAGAGGAACGTTAACGCCTCGTCTGAGACGCAGCCTCGCCTTTGCTGCAGCTTTATTTTTTGCGCATTTATTTCTTTAAACTTGATTCGCATATAAAAAAAAAAAAATCAAAACAAACGAAGAATAAGAAGATGGCTGTAGAACTGTATCTGGACCTGTACTCGCAGCCCTGCCGCTCCGTTTACATTTTCGCCAAGAAAAACAACATTCCCTTCGAGTTTAAGCAACTCTCCCTGATGAACGGTGAGTTAACAGTAAAGGGGAAAAAAGTTCAGGAAGCTTTTATTTTGAAGGGCAGTAGACGGCGGGAACGTTTCAGTGACGGCCTTTAATTCGGAAGGTCGTGGGTTCGATCCCCGGCGCTTTCAAATGTTTAGCGTATAGAAACTTGATGTTTTCAATAATAGCGTTGATAAGCAACCAAAGAAATTGAGATAGTTTGCTTTTTAATTTTTTTTTTTTTTGCGAACACTAAAGAGCAGTGAGAACTTTAAAAATGCTGCATTCACTTGTGCTCGGAAATGACACCTTCTCGCTCGTAAGTTCACATTTTAACAACGTTCAGGTGCTGGAGGAACTTGCACTTTTATTTTTTTGCCACGGACTCAGAATGGTAGTCGTAGTGTAACTTCCCCACCTGCACAGGTGAGTCACCTGTTCAGGAACTCCCTTTGTTAAGTTTTTACTTGCCAGGTTTTGTACAATTAGAGCTGGAAAAAATATGTTGGGGTTTTCTTTTTGCAGGAAAGAGGCTGAACACAGTAAAAACTGAAGTTAAAGTCACAGAATATTTCAAACAAACTACAGAAATGGCATTTTCTAAGGAAACACGGTGCTGGATGACAGCGGAAACAGAGTTTTTAAAGCTCAAAGAAGTAGAACATTAGCTGAAAGTGACAAAAGGCGGACTCAAAGTGGCCAAAGGTTAGCTTAAAGGAGCAGAACACCAGCTAAAATTTAAAAGGAGTAACTTCAGTCGTGTTCATTTTTCCCTAACTGAACAGCAAAAACATGTAAATGTTAAACTCTCTGACTCCACCTGTCCAGAAACAAAGTGAAGTTCAACATGTAAGTCAGTGACCTCACCAACTTCTTTAAACTCAGGAGTGTGTCCTTAAATCTCTTAGTCTTCCTCAACATTTTATTAATTATTTTCCCACTGAATCATCTAAAATTCTCGTGGAGGGCCAACCTTCAGTCGGCTGAGCTTCACTTTTATATTTAACCCTCCTGCTGCCATGGGGTCAAAACAGCCCATGAGGCCTCAGTGTTAGGACGAGGACTTAACGTCTTCCCAGAGATTCTGCCATATTTGTCCACAGACGAATGTCGGTGGATCTCTCGAGCTTTCACGCAGTTATGGTCCAGCCGGGCGCTTTGTTTACATCGAGTGCGTACCCGCATTTCACCACTGGTGTAAACTCCGTCAAACTGGACCGGTTCAGGATCAACTTCTTATATTTTATTTTAAACTTCACAGCGAGTGTTGCAGTGGACTTAAAAAAAAAAAAAAAAAGTTTAGTGGATTTATTAGAAGATGAGATTAAAATGGAAGATTCTGATGCCATGTTGCAGGTCCAACAGAACTCTGTGGGTCTGCAGAGAAAGCGTTTTTTTTTTTTTCTAACCTCGGGGCTTCGTGTAGATTCAGACCACGAGATCATCGGTCTCCAGGAGGCTCTTGTGATCAGAGCGCACACGAAGCCCGGAGCCACATGTACCCAGAACTAAACCCAGAACCAAAGGTCTCGTGATCCAGAAGACAAATAAAATGTTCCTCACGTCTTCGGACTCGTGCACGAACTGCTCGAGTCCTTCAGTGTCTCTGTGTTTGTGGACGGGCCTCTGAGGTTCTGTGCGGTTCTTCCAGGAGAACATTTCGGCGAGGAGCTCGGGAAGATCAGCGTGATCAGAAAACTTCCCGCTCTGCGAGACGGAGACTTCTGCCTGGCTGAGAGGTGAATATAAAACAAACAAGTTGAAACACAAGTTGTTCATTACGAGTGACGTTTGGCTCCGCCCCCTGCAGCGTCGCCATCATGCTCTACCTCGCCGACAAGTTCAAGACTCCGGACTCGTGGTACCCGGCCGACATCCGGCAGCGCGCTCGGGTCAACGAGTACCTGTCGTGGCAGCACACGGCCATCCGTCTGCACGCGGCCAAGATATTCTGGCTCCGGGTTGGTTCTCCGGCACCTCGGAGGAAAAACAGCCGAATAAATTTAAATACGTGGTCCACTCAGATGAAACGTTTGTTTTGCAGCTCATGATTCCTAAAGTGATGGGCGTGGACGTCCCCAAGGACAAGATGGACGCCGCTCTGGAGGACCTGAACGCCTCCCTGAACCTCATCGAGAACAAGTTCCTCCAGGACCGGCCCTTCATCATCGGGGACCAGATGTCGCTCGCCGACCTGGTCGCCATCGTGGAGCTCATGCAGGTGAGCCGAAGACCAGTGGTGAGGACGGAGGAAACAAAGCTAAAGGTTTTAGTGAAAAGGCCTTAAGGGCGGTGAAGCGCAACACTAGCTAAAAGGTTAACAGTAGCTTAAAGCAAAAAGTAGCAAAAGGCTTGTTAAATAATAAAGGTAACAAAACAGTAGCTAAAAGCTAAATGTAGCAGAATGGTAGCTAAAAAAGAAAAATGGTTGCTAAAAACTAAAAGTAGTAAAATAATAGCTAAAAGGTAAACAGCAACTAAAATAAATAGAATGGTAGATAAAAGAAAAAAGTAGCTAAATAAGGGCTAAATGCTAAAACTGAAAAAGTATAGCAAAAACTAGCAAAATCATAGCTAAAATTTTAACAGTAGCTGTAAGCTAAAAGAAAGTAAAACTAATGAAAAGGTGAACAGCAGCTAAAAGTTGAAGGTAGCAGAATAAAGCTAAACAAAGCAAAAGGCTATGTAAAACATAAAAGTAGCTGAACACAGGCTAAAAATTAAAATGAGCCAAAAAGGCTAACCAAAAATAGCTGAATGTTAGCTAAAAGTAAAAAAATGTAGCTAAATAAGAGCTAACAGTAAAAAAAAAAAAAAAAAAGCAAAACAATATCAAAAGACAAAAGTAGCAAAATCGTAGCTAAAAAGGTAAAAGTAGCAAAATAGTAGCTGTAAGCTAAAAGAAGCAAAACACAAAAAGGTGAACAGCAGCTAAAAGTTGAAAGTAGCAGAATAAAGCTAAATGATGCAAAAGGCTATGTAAAACATAAAAGTTGTGGAACACAAGCTGAAAACTAAAATGAGCAAAAGAGGCTAACTAAAATTGCAGAATAGTAGCTGAAAGTAGTAGAATGGTAGCTAAAAGTAGCAAAAGACAAGCTAATTTATGCATTCGAGCATAAGCTAAACATTAAGATTAGCAAAAAGGTGAGCTAAGTGTAGCAAAAATAAGCAGAATATTAGCTAAAAGGAGCAAAACGGTATCTGAAAGCTAAAGCAGTAAAAGACCAGCTAAAAGATAAAAGGAAAGAGCTAGTTTGAAAAAAATATTTTTCAAGCAGGTGAAGAAATCTCCATGTTGTTCTTTGGGAACTTATTTGTAAATAAAGTTAAATATTTCAAAAGTTGCAACAGCTAAAAGCCACTACATCTGCTGAATGAGCCGAAGGTCCTGATTTAGCACAAAGTCTGCAGTAGACTTGGAGATTAAACCAGAGTGATGCTGACTCCAGAGGCCCGGTTCTGTTTGGTTCTCTTCTCTCCTCCAGCCCGTGGGTTCAGGTCTGGACATTTTCGAGGGGAGGCCCAAGCTGAGCGCGTGGCGGGACCGGGTCCAGGCCGCCATCGGGACGGAGCTCTTTGACGAGGCCCACCAGACCATCATGGAGTCCCAGGAGAGTGTGAAGACCATGGACGGCAGCACGCTTCAGGCGTTTAAACCCAAGATCCTCCGGCTGTTCATGTGAGCAGAACCTGCTGTAACCAGCAGAACCTCCCATGTTTTCACTTTAAGAAGGAGGTTCTGGTCATGGTGAGCAGCTCCTGCAGATGTTTCCATCCTCTTGTCAAGACTCAATAAAGTTTATTTTACACTTTCTGCTGCCGTTCCTTAATTCACCAACTGGTTTAAACTTTTAGCTGCAGCTCAGAGTTCTGGATTCAGCCCAGAGACAATAAAATGCTAAAGAAAAACATGGAGACCTGCTGCCACCTGCTGAGAAAACCATCAAAGTTTCCCCAAATGACTAAATAAATCTGATGAACCAGTTTTTCTGCATCATTTCTAGATGTTTCTGATTTTAGCGATATGGTGGTAGACGTTTGTTCTAGTAATGTTTTTAATGTGAGGGGGATCAAAGACATGTCCTGATCAAAAATACCATCTAGCTTTTTCACTTCAGAGCTGGAGGCCAGATTAATGCCGTCCAGAGTTGGTGGAATTTGATGACTCTCAGCTACTACCATGCTAAACTCTAGCTGAGTAGCTGTAAAATTCTTGGAGGTTCATCAGTTTGTGTGCAGGCTAAGCCTGAACAGCTGCAGCAGCCATTTTGAACTGATCACTTTTCTGAATGTTTAATTAAAGCCAATCAAGTGTCTCTCATTCATGACCCGTGCTGCATTAAATCACAGCAACTTCAAAAACTCTTTTTTTTTTTTTTTTTGGTCTGAATGGACTCTATTGGGAATTCTAGCCCTCCTTTTTTTAAATAATAGGAAATCCCCAAGCTGAAGCAAAATATATGAAGGGATTTCCTGGTTGCTCCAAGTGGGTAGAAAATACTTAACTTGAAAAGGAAAGTAAGAGGATTGTTTCTGAAGACATAACTGTTAGAAAACTTTGATACATTAGATTATTTGCTATTTTAGCTATTGGGACATGGCAAAAACATAATTGTCCCGCCTTCTGTGGCGGGCGATAATAAATACAGTAGTCCCTCAATTATTGCGGGGTTACGTTTCACCCCCGCGCCATTTGGTGGTGGATGGGTTAAATGAAGAGATTGAATGGAAACAGTGACACTGTGTGACATTATTATTACATTATTATTATATTTTAAGGCTCTATAAACCCTTCCCACACTCTTGCAATGTTTAAAACTCTTAAATTCATGTACCCTGATGCATGCTCAATAATCCAGGTAGAAAAATCTAAAAAAGCTAAGTCTGGTCCTCTGGACAGTCAATGTCCAGAGGACCAGACTTAGCTTTTTTAGATTAAATTCATGTAATTTTAACAACATATATATATATGTACTATACAGTACTGCAAAATTTTATAAGGGGACTCATCACCTTTTGGTCCGGTTCTGATCGGCTCTCTGCATCCAGTGAGCGCCGAAGTCACTATGAATAAAGACCAAACTTTTTAGACAAGTTCGGATCAGATCAAAACTTTCCATTTCAGCAGTAAAGCAGCAGCCGGAAGCACTGTTGGCTTCTGGGTAATGTAGTTCTTTGAGTCAAAGTAGTTCTTTTTCGTTATCTTTTGATCTAATACCGTCCCAGTCACGTGAGTAATATTAAAGTTGACAACCGTTGAAAAACCGCGAAAGGGCGAGTCCGCGAAAGTCGAACCGCGAAATAGCGAGGGACTATAATACATTCAGACCATAACAACCTGAAAACAGGTGACGTGACGTCAACGGAGGAGCCATTTGGAAAGAAGCCCGCTTTGTTTACGTTGAGTGCGTACCTGCTTTTAGAGTTTCATGTCCATGCATCTTAAACTACAGGACTAAACAGTTTCAAACGGAACCAGGTGTTTTGGGTCAGAACCTTTTTTTTTTTTTTTTTTTTTTTTTGGGTTTTTGTGGTTTTCAGTGAGCACCTTTAAGGTCCGGCCGGCAGGGGGCGGTGCTCCTCCGTGCCGGCAGCCGCATTCCGGCGCGCGGCGCTCGGACTCTCTCCACCACTGCGCCACTGTGCTGATCATCTGCGTGGAGAGTTCGGTCCAGACCCGTTTCCCGTCCCTGCAGCGGGACTCAGCTCCTCTGGGCCTGCAGGACCGCGAGACATCTGGAAGAAAAGCGGCGGAACTTTAAGGCAATCTGGGTTCTGTTTGTGAAGAGGACGGGTCAGAGGAACCGAACCGGTCCAGATGATCGTCCACCTGAACGACCTTGGGCTTTTCCTGGAGCAGAATGATCCTTCCTGCTTCAGCTCATTAAAAGTACGTGCGGTTCATCATATTTTAATCAGGATGTTTTCCTTTCACGCGCAGGAACAGAGTTCATTATCACCCGCCGGCGACGACAGGGCGATCATGTTTTTTTCCTTCTTCTTCTTGTTAGTGTTTCTGTCTGTTAGCAAAATATCTCCCGAACCACTCAACGGATTTAAACGAAACTTTTCAGGAAATGTTAATTGGGCATGGATCTACAGGTCTTAGGCAACACAAAAATAACAACAACTCGGTCAAGTTTAAATATATTTAGTTTAAATTCGGTGTGGTAGTAGCTGTTGCTGATCCCCAACACATAAACAGAGCGCTACCTGAGAGCACGATAGGTTCAAAACTTAGGCACTAACTATTAATGCCTACTCTGTCTGTCTGTTAGCAAAATAATACATGAACTAGAGGATGGAGATGACCACCACAACCAACTGACATTAGAAAACACAGAATTGGCTGCAACTAGATCCGGTTTCCAAATATTGACCTAAAGTATGGTGTGGCAGTAGCTGAGCATCACCCTCAGCGCATAGTTTGAGTGCACATGTAATGTAGCATCTTCGTTTTAAACCTTGGCATAAAATACCTCTGAAACCTTTTGGACTGTTAGCAAAATATCCCATGAACGACTGGGCGGATTTCAATGGAACTCAGAAGGAAATCACCGGGTCTACCCCTGATTCACGTTGAAGCCAAGACCGTTTAAGATGGCCACCACAGCTAATCAACCTTAACAAATGCAACAAGGGCCATAACTCGGTCAAATTTACAGGTTTTGGGGTAAAATTTGGCGAGGGAGTAGCTGAGAGTCATCCCCAACGTGTAGTCTAAGGGCTCGCATGAGAGACCGTAGTGGTTTTTACCAAAACGGCAGTAGTTTCAAACATGAAATGTGGCGAGTGATATGCATTCCTTCTCATGTTTGTGATGCATTCAAGGCCCGAGACAGCTGTTGGACTTTCTGACCCTTCTGTTTAGGTCTGGTTGTTTCCTCCCAGACAAAATAAATCATTCATCGTCTGTGAGTCGTGAGGACTCCAGGATGCTCTCTGAATGAAGCGTCTGCCCAGGCCTGCCGTTGCCACGGATCAGCTGCAGAGGCCCGGTTAGTGGAACAGATGGGACACTCAGGGCTTACACGGGTTCGCAGACTGCCCCGTGTCATGCAGCGCACAACAGGGCGAGGGACTGAGTCGTAAAACACTCCGGGGTGGGGGGAGGAATGTGAGTCTTAAAATGACCCCCACAGAGGTGAAGCTGGGCCTCGACCTCAAGCTCGAGTCATCCAAAAATCTTCTTAACAAGTTCAGCAGCAAAATAAAACGTCCAACTGACGATGTCATGTTTTGGTGTGAAATGTGCGCATCAACCTCCACAAGGAGCTGGCAGGGGCGTTCATGTACCTGTAAATAATGTCACCATAGTCAATGGCTGGTATAGGAAAGTAGCGGTTACAAGGTGTTTTCGAGCAAGAGCTATTTCTGGAAAAAGAAACCCAGTTTTAATTTTAATTTCTTTATCAAGTTTTTAATATGTGGTTTAAAAGAGAGATGTGCATTGACCAAAATTCCCAAGTATTTGTAAGAATCCAAAACTCAACAGAAACACCATGCATGGATGAGATAGGAGGAAGAGTTGCTGGCACCAACTTTTTGTCTGAAAACAACATCCCTTTGGTTTTATCAGCATTTATAGCGCCAGCTTGAGATGGAATAAGTCTGACTGAATGCTGTCGAATGCAGACTATAGGAGCTGGAAAACCTTGGCGACTGTGTTAGCTCGACATTAAGCAATTGTATCGTCAGCATAGAGATGTGTCAGGAATGTTTTGGCCTACATTACTCACATAAATTGTAAAAAGAGTGGGTCCCAAAACTGAGCCTTGTGGTACACCATTAGTGACTGTTGGGTAGCACAATAAACAATTGTATCGTCAGCATAGATATGTCAGGAATGTTTTGGTCTACATTACTTATATAAATTGTAAAAAGAGTGGGTCCTAAAACTGAGCCTTGTGGTACACCATTAGTGACTGTTGGGAAGCACAATAAACAATTGTATTGTCAGCATAGAGATGCGTCAGGAATGTTTTGGTGTACATTACTTATATAAATTGTAAAAAGAGTGGGTCCTAAAACTGAGCCTTGTCGTACACCATTAGTGACTGTTGGGTAGCACAATAAACAATTGTATTGTCAGCATAGAGATGCGTCAGGAATGTTTTGGTCTACATTACTTATATAAATTGTAAAAAGAGTGGGTCCTAAAAGTGAGCCTTGTCGTACACCATTAGTGACTGTTGGGTAGCACAATAAACAATTGGATCGTCAGCATAGAGATGCATTAGGAATGTTTTTGGCCTACATTACTTATATAAATTGTAAAAAGAGTGGGTTTTATAACTGAGCCTTGCAGCACACATTAGTCGTTAGGTAGCTAGATGTCAAACACATTGCTCAGGGAGGACGAAGACATCACTCCCAGAGCACCATGAAGACAGTTTATAAAATCACACATGGACAGGGACATCAATGTTTGGACACATGTCCTGCACTTTGATTAAACTAAACTTGAACTTTTTGCTGCACAAAAAGAACTGTGAAGCACGGGGGTGGCAGCGGCATGATATGGAGGTGTTTTGCAGCAGCAGGGACTGGTGTGTGTCACAAGAGGTCACGAGGGAAGAGCATTATTTGGAAATATTGAAGCAACAGCTCAAAACATCAGGCAGGAAGTGAAAGCTCGGACAGAAGTGTGTCTTTAAGTGGACATCGTATCTCAGCAATCTCTCAGTCCCGTAGAAAATTTGTGAGTGGAGCTGAAAAGCTGCACCTACAACCCTGCTTAAGTTACATCAGTAACTAAATCCCAAACTCTATTTTTAGACATCCTTTCAAAATAAATGTCTAAAATCCTTCCTGTTTTCTCTCTGCAGGCAAGGAAAAGATAAGACGGGGCAGCGTTTCTGCAGGATGGTCCTCCTGAACCCTCAGGCGATAAAACCCCGACCGCCTCACTCTCTGGACTCAGACATGGGTAGAAACAGAGAACAGGAACCCTGAAGTCCAAAGCAGGCAGAACATTGTTAAAATGAATCAATGAGCCGCCCCTCCGGAGCATGGGGTGTGTCAAATCCAAGAGGAGCGAGGACGCTTCCCAGCACGCCAACTCCACAGAGAGGGCGGACGGGAAGAGGAGGAAGACGAGGGGCGAGAAGGCCTACTTGGTGGACTCGGAGGAGAGCTCCCCTCAGGTCAACCCGGTTCTGCTGGAGTACGCCCAGAGGCTGTCGGAGGAGATCGTGGCCCGGGCCGTGCAGCAGTGGGTGGAGGTGGACAGCCGCTACAGCGACATCCCCTACATCGAATGTGACGTTCCGTGATGTGGGGCCGGACACCACAGAGGGGACACCTGGAGGTCTGGAGACAAATCAAAGAGCCAGTCATGGAGTCAGAGTCTGGACCTCATCGGCTCTGACCCACTTCAGGATTGGATCATGTCTGGACTGAGCCTACAACCGTCCTCCAAACGGACCAAAGATCCTGCTGGACTGCTGGAGCTGGAGATCATCTTTCTCCGTCCTGCACCGTCCTCCCTCGTGGCGCCGCTTCAGAAACCCAATTAGATATTTGGTGCGAAAGACGACCCGACTCGCTGGCGTCCACGGGGGGTCTGGGGGAGGGTATTTATAGATCTGAAAATCGCTCTCCATATCAAGACCAAAACATTTGTTTATCGTTTGCCCACAAACTTAAAGTAGATTTGCACATTTGTCGAAAATTAGTAGAAAAAAAGACTTATAATAACGCGGGATGGTAGCTGGAGCCTCGTGCCGTTGTAGAAGTTGCAGACCTCTGCAGATTCGGTGCAGTTTGGAAACCATTTAGCGTGTTTGGCACCAGAAGACCGCCAGACTTCAGCCGTTCTGGACTGGCAGATGAACATTTTAAAAAAGCAAGTTTAATCAACTGTACAATTAAATAATTTGGAATTGGTTCCAGATAGAGGCCAGAGGATGGAGATACAGTTTTATTACAGCCTTCATTTATTTCCATTTTCCTTCCAAGCAGCCAGGTTTTCCTCTAACTTTGTAAAATGGGTCTGGACCAACAGTTGTCTGGACTTTAGCTGCTGCTTCACTCAGCTTCAGTTCTTGAATATGAACAAATTGTGTCACACAGACACAGTTTGATCCATTTATTTAGTTCAGTCTATAAAAATAAAACAAACACAACAAAGATCGACAGAAAACAGGATTTTACCGTGTTTTCCGCCGTACACGTCGCACCGCCCTATAAGTCGCATCAGCCGAAATATGTCTAATAAAGTGGGGAAAGCATAAATATGCGATGACAACCAGGAAATGTGGGCTGGTGTGCCAAAAATCCATTGGCTGCCAAATGGCGGCCGTGGGAGCGTGCACGGGAAGACAAGAATTTAACAATATAACCACCTAAAAACAATTATTTGTTTGACTTTATAGCAAAGGTGTGTCTCAGTTTAACTTTTACTTAATAAATGTATTTCAAGGGTCAAATCAGCTACATTTCTCCGGGGCAGCGCAGCGAAATTAAGCTAGTTTTACGTTGCTCCCGGCATGATCCCATAGCTGGACGATGGTGGCAGAGTATGGCTAGTCGACTGTGTAGTTAATAGTCACTTTTGCCTATTACATGACACAATGGCATGCTATACTACTCGAGTGCCATCTAGTGGCTGAAAATGGTAGTGTTCGATATTTTCCATGTCAGAATGAATGAAAACGGTCGTATCTCAGCCAAAAATTGGTTCATAAATATGGGGAAAAACATAAATATGTCGCTTCGGCTTATAAGTTGCAGGGTATGCAAATTAGGCAAAAAAAATGGTATCTCCAACAAGCTGAGTCCTGAACAGCTGCAAAACTGATTCATACAGTTGGGTTTGGGACCTCACTGCAGGATTGGAAACACCAGGTTTGGGATCTTGGGATGATCTGAAGCAATTAAAAAACTTTAATAATGACCGCCAGCAGCACATTTAGCCACAGATGTTATCAGCTGTTATAAATGGATGAAAGTCTATCAATAAATGTTTGATGAGGGTCTTCGTTCGATGGTTTCTGACCAGCAACAGCCAGAGTCACAAGTCTCTGCAACTTTTACTAAACCGAGGCATTTGTGAACACCTGAAAAAAACCGACACGTCCATGTCTCAGGTCCTGTTTGAGCTCGTCTCTATTAAAACTGTTTGCTGGAGTTGGACTTCCGTCCTCCGTTTGTCATCTATTTTCTGCACCACTTCCAAAAAATTATCAACTTTGGGAATCACCTCCTGTTTTCTGTCAAATTGTCATTTTCTTTTTATTTAAAAAAAAAAAAAAAACGTGAGCCAGCTGCGTCTTTGTGACAGGCTAAACATTAAACCCGGCTCGTCCTTCAGTTGTGTTCGTGTCCACTTCATCTGTTGATCCAGACCACGTGGAACCATTACAGGAGCGGCTGCTCGTTCTGTTCGTGCTCTAGTTTTTAACGATGAGCCGAAGCATTACGGCTCAAGAAGCTTCAGTTTTCTACTGTTTATTCCAACCGTGGCACCGTCCAGGTCTGGTCTTCGGACGATGTCATAAATCAAGCTGTACTCGGGTTTTATTGAAAACCCAACTCAAACTGCCAGTTTAGCTTTGATGGGGACAGTTTAAAGCTGACTCAACTATTTGGAATGTCAGCGCAGTAAAAAATATATAAAAAATACGTGAAACAAACCAAAAGCAGCCGCTGATAAGCCATAAACGGATGGTGCAGAGTGTCATCACCACTTGCCTTCTTCAGAAAACTCTAGCAGGAGTTTGTGCTTTGACTGAAAGGCAGAAATATCCTCGTCACATTTTAGATTAGTTGGTAGAAGGACTACGTTTGAGGGGTGAAATCTTGAAAAGTAACAGAGTCCAATTGGTTCTGTGAGTGTTGCTTGACCTGTGAGGATACAGGAACATCTCGAGGTCAGAGGTCAGGCAGCCACAGTGCAATCCACGAGACAGGAAGAGTTTGGTCTGTTTTTATTTTACAGAAATCTGAGCCCAACTGGTGAAAAAAGTCAGATTCCACACAGACGTGATGTCAGGATCCCTTGTTTTAAAAACACGTTAAGGGGATTTTTTTGTTGTTGTGTGAACTTTGACCAAAAAAAAAAAAAATTTTTTTGTTGCTCAGATAGAAATAAAGAGGACATCAGTCTTCACTGAAACATCCGTGTCTTCTGTCAGACACTTCCTTTATGAAAACGTAGTTTGTAATTTTTTAAAAGTCACTCATTTTAAGCTGCAATAATCTCACACAATGTGAAGTTTTAGTGGATTAATTTTCCATAAAACACCCACTTGAATGGGTCAGGGCTAACATTGGGTCAAAATAAATGGGTCAGAGCTAACATTACAACTTCCGTACCCTTCAGTTCCTGTAAAGTATTGGGTCATTGCGTGAATCAAAGTGACCTAGAGAACATGCAGCAGCTGCAAAGTGAAAGAACCGAAACATAAAAGTACGATTTGACCTCAATAAATCCCAACTTTTCACTGGAATAAGTATCATTCAGTTCATCTGAGGGTGTGTTTGTTCATATTTAAGCCCTGATAAGAACCGCCTGTAAATATTTAACCTATAGCGACTTAAAATGAGTGACTTTTTTCATAATGTTCCTTAAAGTTGCAGCCTGTACATGAATCCTGTGTAAAACCTGATGCCAATAAATCAGAAATATGCCTTCAGTCAATAAAATGTTTCATCTTTTTCTAATATTCTGGGAAAACTTGAGGTTATAAAGACCAAATTTAAACATTTTCTGACTCGACCATGTTTGTTTTGAAGCGCCAGTTGAACAGAAACGCTCAGCGATCCCCCAGCGGGTCGAAAGTTCAGCCCCACAGAGGACAAACAGAAGGGTTTAGAAACGCCTGCTGGACGGCGTCTGTTTGAAGAGCGAAGCCATAAACTGTGAGGATTTATCTGTGACGACGAGAACGCAACCTGCGTTTCCTCAGAGTTTCTGGCAGTTTATATACGGAACATATTTATTGTCTTTGAACGCAACGTGCTGCTGCTACAAAACTAAAACCTCTGAATATTCTGGGTCAGGACTGTGCAGAAAATCAGGTCCAATGCTTCACATAAAATCAAATAGAGCCTGTAAAACTGCACAAACACTGCAAGCTAAGCTGTAAAACATAAACTATACCAGTTAAAGTCAAAACTAATGCGCTCTCTCCGCCGACCTAACGTCTGAGCAGCCGCTGCGTTCATGCCGATAACAACAGAACTCTGATGTTATCAGCGTTTTAAAAGAACCATAAAAGCTGCTGGTAAAGTGCTGCCGTCAACGCACGGCCTTCTTAAACAAACGGGGAGGTTTTTCAGATCGAAAAACAAAACAACTCTGGAGTTTAACGGGCGTTAAGTGAAGTAAAAACAACAGAGCGTCAAAATATTTCACCGTACCATGAATTAACAGCATCTAAACAAAACGCAGAATCAGTGGGTGAAACTCATTTTGACACATTTAGGAGAGAAAGACCGGGCTGATCATGAAGGAGACGACCCAAACTGCACCACCAGGACAGAAAGACAAACGTTGCTGTCCATCATCAACCTGCGAAGGCTCTACAGGCCTCCGTCTGCAGGTCAAAGGTCATGGCCTCTCCACTCTAAAAACATGACAGCATGACTTTGTTTGAAAAGTTTCATTGGAAGGAACAAGACTGGACAGAACCAGAGCAAAGAGGAGGGGTTTACCCAGAATGCACTGCAGCAAACAGCTCCTCCCAGCATGGTGGTGGAGGGCTGATGGTTTGGGCTCTTGTCAATCACTGAGTGGACCAGGAACTCCTCTGTAGACCAAAGGGTTCTGGAGTCAGATGAGTCCATCTAACAGCTGAAGCTTGGACCAAACTGGGTCCAACAGGACCATGATCCCAAACACAGCAGCTGATCTACGACAGAACGGGTCAAAACTCAAAAGTTCAAAGTTCAGAACTTGAACAAAACAGCTGGTCATTTTCTGCATTTACAAAAACAAAGATGTTGGTCGTGCAGCACTTTCTCTTTATTGTCGTTTTTGAAGCACTCACACTGTTGTGATCCATTTCATACATTTTTCAGCTTCTTTCTCGTTCCACATTTTTTTAAAGCTATTTCAACAAATCGTGTCAAATTGTTCGGCTCTTTCAGGACAATCCTGCTATGACTTTTGGCATTGCTGCAACATTAGCTTTGTGAAATATTTAGCCTTTTCAGACATGTTTTTTCTCTCATAGGAAATGAATTGAGCTCATTTTACATCCTTCAAATCTTTGGATCTGCTTACAACCTTTTACTGC
>JARVGQ010000309.1:6972346-6988027 GCA_031762355.1 Hypsolebias martinsi
TATGGTGCGTTCAGGTGCCGTTCGTAAATCCGAAACGCCGTAACTCGCGACCGCCGGAACTCGAGGACAGCCTGTATTTGTTTTACATTTACCCAGCCTGCTCCCCTTCATGTTTTAGGTCTGCTTCAAAAAAAACGTGCATGACAGAATGATCCAGCTACAACATGGACCTGGCAGGCAGGAAAAAACAGGAAGTTGTCATTTTGATAAAAAGTGATCAGGTACGGATGAGTTATAACAAAAAAGAGGAAATGTATCTTATTTTCTCAAGAAATTTTTTTACAGCTCTTCTACTTATTTTAAATGGGTTTCTAAAAAAAAAAGAAGCAAAAATGGTGACTATTCTTCAGTTTTTAGCCATTAACTCTTAAACTGGACACAAAAATATATATAAATCTGAATTTTACACGACAGTTAGGATCAGATGTTTTTATAACTATTATTTAAGTTTGAATAAATGTGCAAGTCCCTCATTCATTCAACCTTTATTTAGGCTCATGGATGCTCATTCTCTATCATAATCCAATGTGTAATTAATAATTATACTGTATAGTATTTTTTTTTGATTCAGGTTCCATCCTCATATCATATTATCTTTTGTTTAATTATCTGTATATTGTTAAGTTTATTAGTAAGGCTCAATTGAGACGACTTCCAACAATAATAATGTTTTAACAGGTTTTGTATTTGGGTTTCGACCAGCATGCTTTTAGATACAGTTAGTAGTGTTGTGTTTATTTCTGACCTGGTTCTGGAAAGACTCCAGCAGTTTGGAGACGTCTTCGTCTTTGGGACACGTTAAACCCACCAGCTCCTTCTCCAGTTCTGGGATCTGTTGAGAGCAAATTTTAATGTGTCTAAATAAAAGTAGATTTTTACATTTTAGTTTAAACAGCTGAGAATTTCAAAACTATTTTGTGAGAGAATATCAAAGCCAGCGTGGGACTCAAAAAGAAAATGGGAGTGGAAAGTGGAGTTCATATTACCTCACAGCTGACCGAACAAATCTGATTTTAGTTTAATCAAATAAGCAAAATTGTTTTTGTTCCATTAAGACTTTCCCCTTATTTCTATTAAAGTGAGCTTCCAGCTTTGGTTCTTCTCCAGATGTTGCTGTAAAAGTGACTTCTCTCAGACTAAAGTAAAATTAAAATAAAAACCTTGCTTACACTGCAGATAAACTCTGCCACCCACAGCTCTGACTGATCCACGAGCAGAACCTGCGCCTGACTTTTGGACCAGTCGGTACGTGTTGGCTCGAGTAAAGCGACGCGATTCACCCGCCGACCCAACATCTGGCCATGACCGTGCCCTACATTTATCCTTGCAGCTCGACTATTGCTGAGCCTCGAGGCTGACGCAGGGTTGCCAGATAAGCATGAATATCTTTTTACCCCCTCCTTTTCTGTGTGCACACGTCCTCCAAACACAACACACACCTCACCTTACAACACCCTAAAAATACATTTCTAAAGCAACAGTACATTAGTTCATCATTTCTTATCTGGCAACCCTGCGGGTGATTCAGGGCTGAACGTGTTTGGGAAGTCAGTGTAATTTGTGCTGACGGGTCAAACTCCAGCACCTTCTTAGACTCAACAAAGTGAGTGGCGACTCCAGCTCTCTGCACGTCTCGTCCCTTCAGTCGGAAGCCTGTCAACGCCAGAAACAGTCCCAGCTTCCCCCGCAGCCTCGGCAGGAAGTAGCCGCCTCCCACGTCGGGGAAAAGCCCTGTCAAAATAAAACGTTTACACAGCTTTGGCGCAAATGAACCTCAGACAATAGTTAGAAAAGCTTATTTTAAAAACCTAAATGATGATGATGATTTTTCTTGGCAGTCTAAACTCTAGATGTTTGCGACCATTGAGATGTGTGGCCAGTTTTTGCGAATCTGAAACTGCATTCTTGGCCACGCACATTATTTTGCAGCACATCACATCTGCTTTGGGGAAAAAAAGAAACAGACTATGATGAGATTTTGCTGAAACGAGTGAGAAAACCCAGGCTTCAGCGCAGACACACTGTGTAATTTCAGCTTTAATCTGTGCGCTGCTGACGCTGAATTGAAGATGTAACTTGACGTCAATCTGTCAGACGAGAGAGAAAATTCTTCCGGTTTTGCTCGTTCTTTTTTTTTTTTTTTTTATATAGCTTTTGTGGTGGAGAGTTCAGAGAGGGGGTGGTGAAGAGAAGTAGGCAGGATTAGGAGGGTTGACCTGATTTATGGCTGAAAACGTGATAAAATAAATGCGGAGGATTATGGCTTTTTGTTTAGGACGCTCGTGGTCAAATCTGGTAATCCCATTTTTTGTGCGTGTGGTTGGTTTGTAACACAAACAAACGGCAGAAAGAGAGCAACCGTTCATCCTTTTGATTAAGAGTCTTAGTCTGAAGAGACCACCTGAAGCGAGCAGTTAAAGGAACATTTCTACAGTTTCTGTGTAAATCTTGGACGGGGATGTAAATTCAGAGTCGTCAGGACTCACCTGCAAACATCTCACTGTTTGGTGACACTCTTGTTACTGATAATCTCCTCCGTGCTGACGTTTTCTTATCGACTATTCAGCAGATTGAACGTTACTCTACACCTAAATTCAAGCCAACAAAGAGCGACTTACAGCTGGAGCAACAGTCTCGAGAAATTCTGATCCCAGAATATGAGCTAAAAGAAGCAGCTGGACGCAGCTAAAAATGACCAAGAAGGTCTTTTTACTGGATGTGAGGCAATAACACACTGATATAGTACTTTTTTATACATGTACTTTTCTTTGAATATATTCTGGGAAAAAAGGGGCAGATATCATAAGATTTATTCTCCTTCTGCTGCCTTTCATTTAATTTTTTGATTGTATTTATATATTTTTTTTGTTTCCTATTGTATATAGTTATTTTGTTTTTAATGAAATGAATAAAATAAATAAATATATAAATAAAAATAGAGATCGTTGAAACGGATCCCGCCCCAGACTTTAATGAGGTTTTTAGGACTCAAACATTGACCGTTCTCATCGAACCAGCACAGCAGGTGAGCGGAAAACTGATTTCCTATTAATGAAATACTGACCTTTAATTATTTCATTAATTACGCCTAATTAACCCTCTAATGCTCGTTTATTATGATTAAACCATACACGCCGAGTTTCAACCAAAAATCGTATCTGCGCCAAATTATAACTTAATAACTGTAAAAATTAGTTTTAGCTACTTTGTGTTTACACACACACACGCAAAGGCAAATACATGATCACCCGCAGATCATTTGTGAATACGGGACAGATATTACCGTAAGCTAAATTTAGGGAGGTAGTAGCTGAGAGTTGTTCACGGCACACACTCTGACTGCGACAGACCCCAACAGATGGCGTCATAAAGCCCCCATATCCTCGTTTTAAAGGTTCAAAACAACGACTCCGTCATGAAAGGTGGCGGGTGATATGCATTCCTCCAACATGTGCCAGGCCTTCTTGTGAGGATAAACGTTGCAATCCGACTACCATATTTTTCAGCATATAAGTTGCAACTTTTTGCATAAATTTGCAAGTCCTGCGACTTATACACCGAAGCAACTAATATGCGTTTTCCCATATTTATAACCCGATTTATGGCTGAGATCTGACGATTTCATTCATTTTGACATGACAAATGTTAAACATTAACATCTGCAGCCACTAGAGGGCCCTCGATCATTGTGGCAAGCCAAGTGTCTCATTAATAGGTAAAAGTGGCTATTAATGAAACACATGGCTTGCCATAATAAGCCACCTTCGTCTCAATCTGGAACTCCTGGAGCAAACATCAAATCAGCTGCATTTCATCGCGCCGCCCAGGCGAAATGCAGCTGATTTGACCATTAAAGTGCATTTATTAAAGAAAAGTTCGACTGAGGTACACCTTTCCGATAATTTCAAGCAAACAAATAATAGTTTTTAAGTATTAGTCTTGTTTAATTCTTGTTAAAGTCCTCCCGCGGCCGACATTTGGCAGCCAATCGATTTTTGGCACAACACCGGCCCACGTTTCCGGGTGGTCAGCGGTGACACATAACAAATGCGACTTATACAGCAAAGCAACTTATTTGTTTTTTTCCTTCACTTTATTAGACATATTTGGACTGATGCCACTTATACGATGGTGCGACGTGTACGGCGGAAAGTACAGTAAATTCATATTTTAGTTTTATCTAGGCATGCATGTTTATTAGCAAAATAATAAAAGCTATTTTATTTTTATTGATGGCATTAGTAAAGCCGTGGTGTCCCACAGATAAAAAAATGTACTTCCTGGTTTTGAGTTTTGGAAAATTTAAATCCTGGACGTAAAAGGAAGAAGAAGCGGACATTGTGCAGACTATATGCCACACAGTTAAGGTGAAAAACACACAGTACGTTTGAGCAACCTTTTCATTGATATTTTAGGAAATGCAACAGATAACAGAGAGGAAACACTTGTTTTTTTTTTTGTCCAAATCTTGTTTCATTGTGTTTTTGGCTGCAACCTGGAAATCAGCTCCAGTTGTTACAGTAAAAAAAAAAAAAAAAAAAGACACGTTTTTTCTAATCTAACAGCAAAGCCGAGTACAAAAAACTCTCCACAGCATCTCCACGCCTCGGTCCTCATCCAGCACAAATCAATTACTGCTTCATTTCCTTCCTGTAGCCTTGAAGGAAATCCTACACAACAATCAGAGCGCAGCAGCAATAAGCTGGAGCCCTCTCTCTCTCTCGCTCTTGCTGCACTCATTTCCCGTCTGCTGACGGCATAATCTCCATCCTAAACTTGCTGGCGACCTTCACATCCAAACCCATCACAGTCACAGACCGGATGAAGATCAGAGGCAGGACTGACGTCACAAAGTGACGACTCAAGGGTTTGTTTCAAATCAGAGGCTTGAAGCTGCAACAACGAACACGTTTCCATCCTTTAGCCTCTGAACAAACCTTCCAGCTACAGAAGCCGCTGAGACTTTAGAAACGATGCTAATGAAACCAGGAGTGCACGTCGCCCCGCCGTCTCTTGTGCCAAACTTTTAAACAATTCTCTGTCAGAGTTTGTGTTAGTTAATGACGACCTTCGGCTACTACCACATCAAATCGCAGCTGAACATCTGTACGTTTAACTGAACTATATGTTGGTTAATGTTGTACAACCATGTTGATCTTGATATGAGTTCATCCACTGGTGGTTCATGAGATATTTTGCTAACAGACCAAAAAAAACAAACAAACATACACAGACCTGTCTTTAGGTGGCAGGTAAGCCATTAAAAAAGCTCATTGACCATTATGAGAACTGTTGTGAAGCCCTTATGTTAGAAACAAATACCTGGGAGTGTCTGATCCTGGTCCTCGGGGGCCACCACCCTGATGTTTTACCAGTTTCTCTGCTCCATCGCACCTGATTCAACGGCTGAATCCCCTCTGTGATCTGCAGGACCTGTCAATCACCCGTTGATTCAAATCAGGCGTTGCAGCAGAGAAACCTCCAAAACATGCAGGATAGTGACACCCCCGTCATTGGCGACCATTTTTAAAGATAACTTGAGTTTAGATCTTGTCCAGACCCCTTGATGGTGTTTTGTGAACCGTGAGGTCCTGATGGTGATGTGGACCTGGAACAAATCCATCAAAGACCTGAGAGATGCATCGACTTCCAGGTGACCTTATTGTCTGTCAGCCTGTTCTATATTTGATGTTTTTTCACCAAGTCACCTAAGGAAATACAGTGGCCCCTCGCTACTTCGTGGTTCGTTTATCACGGACTCGCTCTATCACTGTTTTTCAAAATAAGACTGGACATGACACACAATTGGCTGTTTGATGGATGAGCCGCACGATCAGCATGGAGTTTATATTTAAAATGAATCATTTAAAATCATTTAGCACATGCTGCACCTGTGCAGCCCTTACTGCAGGATAAGCTTCCTCCTGCAGCTGATCAGCTGATCTCCGTGCAGCGCGGAGAAGTGGGCGTGGCTGAGAGCAGCGGAGGCAAAGAGCTGAAATCCTGACATTCTGTGCTCTTTTAGAGCGTTTAGAGTTTAGAAACATTGTTTAGAATAGGGCAAGAGTGTGGGATGGGTTTAAAATGCCTTCAAATATATAAATACTAAAATAAACTACTACTTACTATTTGTACTTCTATCACTACTTTGTGATTTTTCACTTATCGCGGGGCTTCATGGTACGGATTCACCGCGATAAATGAGGGACTACTATAGTAAAAAAAAAAAAAAAAAAAATTTTAAAAGGTGTTTTACCTACATATCCAATTTAAATCTACATTTTCGTCTAATCTGGCTGTAATCTGTCGATTCAACACTTGAATTTGGGAGCCTCTTAATGATTCAAATGTTACAATGAACTTGAACTAGAAAATATTCCACAAACTGGAGCAAAACAGCAACAAACGTCCACAGAATAACTTTAAAATACCTTTATTTGGCCTAAAGAACTAATCGATCGAGACTTACTAATTAACTGAAACAGCACAGAAAAGATTACCGGTAAGTGTCTGCTTCAGCCCCAAACTAAAACACGACAATAAATCTCCAGGACGTGCCGACAGGCTGATCATAACACGTAAATGAAGCCCCCTCTGGATTCCTGCAGACGTGTTTTTGTCGCATCGTCAGCTGTGGTTCGTTGGTTCTTAGAGATTTGTTACTAATCTCCTCAGCGCTTCGGGATGAAGCCATCTGTCTGCGAGAGTCAATTAGCTGCAGAGCCTCTTATTTACACTCAAGAAACTTCCTCTACACGTACAAGAGCCAAAACAATTCACCGACAACTCAACCAGAAGACATTCAGGCTCTGACGGTGTAAGAGAAATAGATGTTTAAAAACAAATAATCTATCCATGATCCGTAACAAATATCTCGACTCTTCAGAGCGTTGATAAAGACGCCACTCTGATCGTTTGAGGTGATCTCATAATGAACATTTTCCATGTTCTGCTTCAAGCTACACCTCCTAAATCAGAACTATTCAACTAAACTGCTCAGGGGCCGAACGTCCATCTTATCGTTAAATAAAATCTAGTTTTATTTAAATATGAAGCCACTGGCGTGCCAAACTGAGTTCATCCATGGGCCTGATTTGGCCCCCGGGCCACCAGTTGAATAGCTCTGTCCTAAAGAGTATGAAAAAAAATAAAATTGGGATCAGTTATTTTACCAGTTAGTAAACACAAAAATTACTCAGTACATGTTATAGATTAAAAAGATAAAACCACCCCCGTCGTGTATTTGATGATGGTGCAAGATACGGATTTTTTTAAAGAGCTGGCCAAAATGGCTACAACTCGGTCACGTTTCAACACAACATGATCGTATATTAAAAATAAGTCATGAAAGGTGACGGTTGATATGTGCTCCTTTAAGGAATGTCCAGCTTTTATTTAATTGTTTTGTTAAAATGTAAGAAAACTGTTATTTTATTGAAAAAGGAACTTAAAAATGAAAAGATTTTTCTCATTCTGGGACACCTCCTGTAGCAGTTTACCGTATATTGTCATTACTTCCTGGATCACACTGTAAAATAAAACAGTTTTATTCTGAATATAATGAATTTAAAGAATTTGATGTTTCCAAATCATCTGTAGAATCGAAGGCTGCTCAGAGAGCAACTGTTCTGCCAAGGACATTGATCTATTTGCAGTTTTAATCAGAATATGAGTCAAAATAAAAATTTCCTCTACCCAAGGTCTAAAGCTGGCTGCGTAGTTTCTGAATAGTCGCACCACAGAGAATAACAATGACTGGATTCTGCCTCAGAGGACTTCTCTATTAAAAATAAATAAAATAATGTGGCCATAAAGTCCTCCTGTGATACATTTGAAGCCTTGGACTGTGCGGTGCTGCACAGTAAACACAAGAAACAAAGAGTTTCCACTCATCTGTCAAGCATGGTGGTAGTCTCATCATTCTGTGAACACAAAAAACACAGAACTGGATCTAATCGGACTGTTTCTATCTAGTTTAACGTCTCAAAACAACTCCCGCCTTTGAAGAGTTATTGAATCGGAAACGTTAAAAACTTCAGAAGCTGTTGGTGCTACTTAATAAATAAACTGGACAAATTGAAGGTTCACAAAATATAAATTAATTATTGCAGTTTTAAGATGGATTCACTCTGGTCTGAATTAAACTATTTCTCTAGTCCGAGGCCATTCATCAAAATATTTAGAACAGGTAAGTCAATAACTTTTAAACAGAAACCCACTTCAGAATGGACAAACCACTCCCTTAATGGTTTCAGAGAATAAACACGGCTGGTTTGATTGCTTTTAGCTGCTGAGTGTAAAACCACAGCAGTGTCGGGGAGGAGCACCACAGTCAAGTCGCCTAATCGAGCATAAAACCTCTTTGGAAAAGCAGCGAGGCTGAAATAATCTTAAAGCTTCTTTAAAATAAGTGCTGAGGGATAAAAGTTCAGCACGGATTAGAATCCTGCAGGGCACGGAGCCAGCCGGGAGGACTCACCGATGGCGGTCTCTGGCATGGCGAACAGCGTTTTCTCTGTGGCGACCCGAAACCTTCCATGAACCGACAGGCCGACACCCTGCAGATAAAAACACACAATAAAGTAATCCTTGGCTTAAAAACAGACGTTAACAAAGTTAGATGTTAACCCTGAGAGCTGAAGGACTTTGCTGAACAAGCTGAAACTGAGCTAAAAGTAGCTAAATAGTAGCTAAAAGCAACAAAACAGTAGCAAAAAGTAACTAAAGGCTTAAAGTAACACAATGCTAGCTAAAAACTAAAATTAGTACTTAAGAGCATCTAAATGCTACTTAAAAGCTAAAAGTAGCACAACATAAGCTGAAGGTAGCAAAACACTAGCTGGAAAAATAAATGCTAGCCATAAATTAAATGTATTATTGTAAAACAATATGCAAAAGCAGAGAGATGCACCAAAGTAAGCTGAAGGTGAAGGTGGCAAAACATTAGCAAAAGGTAACAAATTACTGGTTAAAAGAAGAAAATGGTAGCTAAAAAGCAACAAAACATAAGCTAAAGGTAGCAAATGCTTACTAAAAGAAGCTAATTAAAAGCTAAAACGACTAAAAACCCTATCTAAACGCTAAAAGAAACAAATCATAAGTAGCAAAACACTAGCTGAAAATGCTAACCATAAACTAAATGTATCAAAATGGCATGTAAAAGCAGAAAGATGGTACCTAAAAACCCAAAGTAACAAAAAAATAAGATGAAGATGGCAAAACATCAGCAAAAAGTAACAAATTGCTGGCTAAAAGTAGCAAAATGGTAGCTAAAAAGCAACAAAACATAAGCTAAAATGTAGCAAATGCTTACTATTGAAGCTAATTAAAAGCTAAAATGACTAAAAAAAATAATCTAAAAGCTAAAAGTAACAAAGCATAAGCTGAAGGTGGCAAGCAAAACATTACCGGTAGTTATAAATTGTATAATGCTAGTCAAAAACTAAATGTGGTAAAACACCAACCAAAACTAGTAAAATGCTATCAAATAGCTAACACCAGCAAAACATAAGCTGAAGGTAGTAAAAAAACAGCAAAACGAAAATGCAAGATAAAAGTAGCAAAACGCTAGCTAAAAGCTAAACAAACCAAAACAAAACATGAGTAACAAAATAAGTAACCAAAAGTAGCAAATTGCTAGCTAAGAACTAAAAGAAGTAAAACAATAGCTAAATATAACAAAAGACGAGCTGAAAAGGAATAGCTGAAAAATAAAAAACCCAAAAAGCCAAATGGAATCTAAAAGAATTAAAAACAGAGAAAATAAAACTTAGAAAATAAAACATATCAGAACATTCGGTAAAAGTAGCACAACGCTAGGTAAAAGTAAAAAAAAAAAAAAAAAAAATGCTAGAAGTAGCAAAACCTTAGCTAGAAGCTAAAATTAGCTAAATATTGGCAAAAAGCCAAAAGGTTAAAAAAAAAAAAGACGTCTGAAAAGAGGAGCTTGAGACGTAAAAAAATCAAAACCTCAAAAGCAGAAAATGTTTTTAGACCTTAGTATTTTCATTTTTGCAAACAAAGTTAAATATCTTGAAAAGTAAAATTGACTTTGCATCGACAAAATAAACCAGAACCCTTCGCTCTTAAGAGCTCACTGAGTCTGTGCCTAGTTTTAAATGTCGTAAAACTAATTTTCATATTTTTAAATTTTTTATTATTTGTTTACTACATCGGTTTATCTTCCTGGTTTGTGTTTCTTGCTGTGAACTCCTTGAAATAAATCAGGTGTGCTGCAAAAACAACGTTTAATAACCAATCTGTCTTCATAAATGTGTGTTGTTGAGTTTTTCATTAAAGCTGTGAGCGGTGTCGGCGTGTTGGATTTAAAAACACTTTGTCAACAGCTCAAAACGAAGTGTTTATTTTATGGACTACAAGGACTTTTGTCCTCACAGTAAAACGTGCACCTTCTCATAAAGTGTTGTTGTGATTTGGCTTCTTTTAGGAAAATTAAAAAGAACTGAAGTGACGCAGATTAAAATAACAACCTGACAGGTTCATCTGCTACAAACAAAACGAGCAAGAGCTAAAACTCTGAAAGCAAATTTTAAAGACTAACTACAAAACTCAATGGGATTAACCTGTATAAATAAAGGTTGAATGAAAAAATAAAATGAAAAAGTTAATTTAAATCTTGAGCAAAAATTTTTATCCATTCTTAATTTTTTTGCGTTTTCCTTTCAGTGGGTCTCCTACTGAAAACATGTGAAGCATCACGAGAAGGATTATTATTATTATTTTTTTTCAGCTGCTCTCTTCTTCAGAAGTCGCCACAACGAAATAAGTCGCACGAAGACGTGGCAATTATTCTTACACCAGATGTCCTTCCTGACACAACCACGGCACAGACCACCGAGCTACCACAGCCCTCTGTGTGGAGCAGAGAGCTGCTATTTAGGGAGCAGATGGTGGGTTTAAGGGCCTTGCACAAGGGCCCAGAGTGGGGACATGAGGGTGGAGGCAGGTGTGGGTGCTTCACCTTTCCCACCCACATTTTGATGTTGTCGGTACCGGGAGTTGAGCTGGTGATTTTCCAATCACAGGCCCACTTTCTCTAACCTCTGTGCCACCGCTCCCAGAAGGATTATTAGATTATTATTCTATATTATTATAGAACTTCTTCAGAGCCTCCAGAAGAAGCTGGAGAGAGCAAGATCTGGATGGATGGATGGATAAATGAAGTCAAAGTCAGAGTTTCTTTATTTGTCATACGCACCAACATGTGGTACATATGGTGGAACAAAACTGTGTACACATGGTCCCAGTTACATCCAAAAAAAGTATAAAATGTAAAGAAAAACAGTCATAAGATCAAAGATATGAACTAAGAAATATGCTAAACTAAGAATACAATAAGCGCTAATAGTACAGAAACAATACGCCTAACAACAGCAATAAACCGATTGATAAATGAAAAGATGGGGGAATTGGTTGGTGGATGGGTGGAGTGATGGACAAACAGATGACTGAAAATAAAATAATGAATGGAAGGACGAAAAATAATCACTGTGAAAAATCACATCATGTTGCTGCTGATCTTTTTCATGTTGCTGCTGATCTGTTTCATGTTGCTGTGTTCATGCGTGCTCATCTGCTCACACAGACTCATATTCGTGCTGCTGTTCGGCGTATTGCGTTTATTGTTTTTATGCTATTAGTGCTTAGTGTATTTTTAGTTGATGTTTTTCTTGGTTCATATCTTAGATCTTATGGCTGTTTTTCTTTTATATTTTATTGTTGGATGTAACTGGGATCCTGTGTATATAATTTCTGGGATCCTGTGTATATAATTTCGCTCCACCACATGTACCACATGTGGTGCGAATGACAATAAAGAATATCTGAATCTGAAAAGATGGCTAAATGAATGAATGAATATGCAGATGGATGGATAGCTGCATGGATGGACAAATGGCTAGATGGCCATATGGATGGATGAGCATATGCATGGACATACGGTTGTATGGATGGATATATGGTTGGATGATGAGAGATGGGCATTTGGTTGGATCTACATATGGTTGAATGGTTGGATGTATGAATATATGGTTGGATGGACATACAGTTGGATGGACATATGGTTGTATGGATGGACATATGGTTGTATGGATGGCTATATGGTTGAGTGAATAGACGGACATAAGGTTGTATGGATGGACATATGGTTGATGGATGAACATATGGTTGTATGGATGGACATATGATTGGATGGATGGACATATAGTTGTATGGATGAACATATGGTTGTATGGATGGACATATGATTGGATGGATGGACATATAGTTGTATGGATGGACATATGGCTGTACGGATGGACATATAGTTGGATCAATGGACATATGTTTGTATGGATGGACACATGGTTGTATGGATGGACATGTGGTTGGATGGATGACATATGGTTGGACAGATGGACATAGTTGGATGGATGGACATATGGTTGGATAGACACATGGTTGGATAGACACATGGTTGGATGGACATATGGTTGGATTGATGGACATATGGTTGGATAGATGGACATATGGTTGGATAGATGGACATATGGTTGGATGGACATATGGTTGGATGGATGGACATATGGTTGGATGGACATATGGTTGGATGGATGGACATATGGTTGGATTGATGGACATATGGTTGGATGGACATATGGTTGGATGGATGGACACATGGTTGGATTGATGGACATATGGTTGGATAGATGGACATATGGTTGGATTGATGGACATATGGTTGGATGGATGGACATATGGTTGGATGGACATATGGTTGGATGGATGGACATATGGTTGGATAGATGTTGTGAAGAGACAAAGTGCCGCCTGTTTGAAATTCCACCTCTGTTGTATTTTCAGAACGATGTCTGGACGGCTCTGGAGTCTGGCACGGCCTCATGACGTGGTGGGTCCATAAAAACAGGGTTCTGGTACTGGAGGGGGGCCTGGAGCTGAGTTCACATCATCAAACCTGCAGGAGCAGGTTTCTGAGCCTCCTAACTGCAGTCATGAAATGTCCACCTCATCAGAGACCTTCTGTGATGATTTGTTCTGACTAACTTGAAGAATCGTCGCTCCGTGTGGGAGTTCTGCTCCGAGCTGATCCAGGAACAGGGACTCGAGTTCTTCCATATTTAGACCTGGACTGATTCACCTGCTTGGAATCAACAACAGTGTCCCCTCTGGACCGACGTGACAAAGGACTTCAGATGCTTTAAGTTCAGAAAAATCAAATAACAAAAAGCAGGGCAAATATTTCAACAACGGTCACGGCTTTAAATTATTTAACTGTTTTTAAAGGAGCTGTTAGCTAAAAAATATAAAATAAAAAGTTTATCCAATCTCGCAGCTTCCACAAGATCTCAGAGGTCCAGGATCAGCCAGGAGCTGCAGATCAGCTGGTCACAATCAGTGGGACCACCTTTGCTCTAGAGCATACAGGTGTGTATTAGCACAACCCCAAGATGGAAAAATATCAGCAATGACCTTAGAGAAGAAGCTGTTGCTTGCCCATCAATCTGGAAAAGGTCAAAGGTCATTTCAAATCCATTTGTAGTGCATCGTTCTACAGAGAGACAATTAAGACAGCTGCCAGGCTTCTCAGCAGATTCACCCTGAAGGTCAGACCATGCAGCGAGCTCCTTCTCAGACTCTACAGGCCTCAGTTAATAGTTTAAAGGTCAAAGGTCATGACCTCCACTCTAAAATCAACATGGCAGTATGACTTAAGATTGGAAAATTTCGTCTGAAGGAACCACAGGACTTCTGGATGAGAACCAGACCAGAGGACAGATGTTTACCCAGAATGCACTGCAGCAAACCGCTCCTCCCAGCTGTCAGCACGGTGGTGGAGGGTTGATGGTTTGTGCTCCTGTCGGTCGCTGATGTGGACCAGGAACTCCTCTGTAGACCAAAGGGTTCTGGAGTCAAACATGAGTCCGTCAGTCCAACAGTTGAAGCTTGGACCAAACTGGGTCCAACAGAACCATGATCTTAAACACAGCATAGAACGGGTCAGAAAGAACAGAACCAAAGTGCTGCCACGGTCCAGTCAAAGGTTACTCTCACAGACTGAACTCGCTGAAGGGCCACAAACCAGTTCTAAGACCAAACAAACTGTGAATGAAAGAGATAAAACCCAGTGTCATCTGGTTGTACGTGTGAACTGCAGGGTGTGGATCCACAACCAGATCCGTTTACTGCGTCCCCATCATTAAACCCTAGAACCTTTTTACGACTGTAACTTGGCACGGTAAGAAGTGTGCTCTCAAATGTCACCCTGTCTGAGCTAAAATGCTATTTTCAATAAACGGCCTCAATTTTGTTGTTTTTCAAAAATCCAGCAAACGAAAAGGAAACAAATTTAACCAAAGATCTAATTTCATCCAGTATTGATTTGACATTTTTTTGCTAATTTGTTGGTTATGTGTCGACAAACTCTGGTTCCTCTTGAGTTTAGGAGCCTTTTTATGCCCGGAACGATTCATAAAGCCAAGGTAAACGCTTCAGTGAACAGATAAACAATATTCATTAAAAATGTTACGTACACAAACAGTAAATGAGTGACAAGGCAGCAAAACGTCACAGAAAACCGACATGTTTTAATGTTTCTGCATCGGTTACAATAAACATAAAACATAAAAAAAAAGAATTCCTCCAATCAGAATCCATCTTTTTTTCTACTGGCAGCAGGAAACAGCAGCTCTCTGCTGACACCTGCTGCTAAAACGCACAACACCTCAAAGTAAATTAAAGATAATTACCGTATGATTTCACAAATTAAGTGAAAAGATAAATATTTAATGATGAATGTCGCACTCACCCCTCCCATTGTTATCCCATCAATAATAGCAACAAATGGCTTCCTGTAGGCTCCTTAAAGGACAAAAAAAAATTGATTGTGCAACCTACCAAAGCACAAAACTAAAGGTTTATTATAAAAGCTATTGATTAACATTAAAAAAAGCTTACCTATAGTGTTGTTCAGAATATATTCCTCACGAAAAAAGTCCTGCGCCAGAGAACCGCCAACTTTCCCTGCCTCTGTGACGGCTAGGAGAAAACAAACGAGTTAAAGAGACACGTCGAAGAATCCTGATCTGTGAGACGACTGTTCTCACCTCTGATGTCTCCACCGGCACAAAAAGCTTTTCCTCCCGTTCCTTTAATAATCACCAAGTCCGTATCATCGTCCTGCTCCCATTTCTAGAAACAAAGTGAGAAGATAAAACATAAAAAGTTACAATCAGACACTAAAATAACTTGGGAGTTGCCGTAAACTTCATCAGTTGTTTTAATGATTTGTTCAAACCGTTCTTTTTCCGGATGAATAATTATTAAATCTTCTGGTATCTTTAAAAACGGTGCACGAGTTTCACCTTTAATTGAGGGTACATTTGTCTGATCATGGTCAGGTTGAGGGCGTTGAGGACTTTGGGTCTGTTCATGGTGATCAAGCCAGCTCCGCCCACTTTCTCCAGGAGAACCTCTGGTTCGGCGTGACTCGACATCTGAGGCAAAACAGAAAACTTCACAGCTTGCTGAACACAAGTTTTGTCTCATTTGTGACCTGTGCTGGTAAAGAGTCACTATGAAGAATTGATAAAATTTTAAAATTAAAATCGTAAAAAAAAAAAAAAAAAAATAGATAAGTTTTTAAATCGCCAAATTTCAAAAAAC
>JARVGQ010000309.1:7011725-7023268 GCA_031762355.1 Hypsolebias martinsi
GGAAAATATTGAACAATAAGATCTCAACTATAAGATGGAGCTAGGTTGTTGAGAGCTTTGTAGGTAAAAGTAAGATTTTGAATTCTATTCTGGATTTGACAGGAAGCCAATGGAGAGAAGCTAAAACTGCAGAGATCTCTCCCACTAACTCCAGTTAAGACTCTGGCAGCAGCATTTTGGATTAACTGAATACTTTTTAAAGTATTTGGCCACCCAGATAACAAACCACTGCAATATAGTCCAGTCTAGACATGACAAATGCATAAACCAGTTTTTCTGCGTCATTTTTAGATGTCTCTAATTTTACTTATATTACGCAGGTGGAATAAGGCAGTTCTAGTAATGTTTTTAATGTGGAGGATAAATGTCCTGATCAAAAATAACACCAACATTTTTAATACTAGAGCTGGAGGCCAGATTAATGCCATTCAAGGCGGGTGAAAGACTGAAAAAAAAATTCCTAAGATGCTCAGATCCAAAAACTAAAACCTCAGTCTTGTCTGTGTTCAAAAGTAAAACATTTAGGGTTATCCAGGTTTTTATGTCCTTAAGACATGCTTGTAAGTAGCTGATCAGATTAATTGGGTTTCATGGACAAATATAACTGTGTATTAAAAAAGACAAATATAACTGTGTATTAAAAATGGGATTCAGCATTGGATTTTTTTTCCATGTAAATTTGCTTTTTTTGGGGGACGATGAGCACATGTGCTGTGTTTATCTTTAGATGATTCTGATTGGACAACTTTATTGTAATCCCGCCTATTTTCCCGCCTACCTACTTTGTCATTGGGTAACCCAACAGTAGACCCGCCTATCTTCACGATTTATTTGTTTGTGATTGGACACCCGAGCCTCGGCTCATGTCTTCCCACCGCTCGCGAATCACTCGGACCGCATCGCAAGGACTTCTGGGAGACGTTGTTCTCTTTGTGTAAGAACAATGTGAAAAGGGTCTTCCAGCACTACAACTCCCTGCAAAAGAGCAGAGCAAAGTTTCTCAAACACCGGCGGAAAACATCGTACGAACTGTTTGGAGGAGTCTGGTTAAATCAAGATGACAGACGGAACGTGAGTATTGGACTCTTTTTTTTGGCGACAAAGTTTTTCCCAGAAGTAGTGATATTCCGTTGAAGCCAACAGTTGTATTTAAAATAAGTTCGTTCATTCAAAGCAGAAGTTGTACCCTCGTTTTAAAACAATTCAACATTTTCCCAAAGACTACTGATTCTGAATAATTCCAGAACCAAATACTGTACAGTAATGTTGTTTGGACCTGAAACGAAAGTTAAATGTTAATTTATGTTTTACTACCTGTCTCCTTGGACACATAGATAATTTAAATTTGTGCACATTGTCCAGCTTTTACGGTAATTATCTCCCCATCAATAGAGAGAAGAAGCCCTGAAGTTTATTGGATCAGAACTTAAACGTTATATCTGTGCTGTCTTTTTTACTGCAGGCACCTGCGGAGGCGAGGGGGACCTTATAAAACAGAACCGGCCACAGACCTGAGCCGCTGGAGGCTGACCTCTGTGGAGGGCAGGCAGACCTGGGACTATGTGGAGGATCAGGACACCCCCAACAGAGAGCAGACCATGCTGGAAGCTCTTTCTCTGGGCCTGGACACTGTAGGTCTTTACGTAGTTTACAGTTCATAAATGCCAAATTTCAACAAACGTAAAAGCACAATTTATACAATTTGTTGTTTTCTTTCTTCAATTGATGATGATTTTCTCCACAGAGCAAGTTTGTTCCTGACTCCCCAGCTGCAAAAACTGCCCTGGATGCAGCTATGAAAGGCATGACGTTCTACAGCCGCCTCCAAGCCGAGGACGGTCACTGGGCTGGGGACTACGGTGGACCCCTCTTCCTTCTCCCAGGTAGTATAACTTTCATTCTGACTGAAAACTCTTTAAAAAGCACCTTAAATTTATTAAATTATGTTGCAGGTCTTCTTATCACGTGTCATGTGGCAAAGATTTGTCTACCGGAGGTGTGGAATTTGGAGATGGTGAGGTACCTGCGCTCTGTTCAGCTGCCAGACGGTGGTTGGGGTCTGTAAGTCAGGGTCCTAAGAGCCTCAGAAAAACCGTCCATGTGGAGAACATTAATCATGACAGCCATGTTTGTGTATGCCCGTGCTCTCTGCAGACATATAGAAGATAAGTCCAGTGTGTTTGGAACGGCGCTGAGCTACACCTCGCTGAGGATTCTGGGAGTGGGTCCTGACGACCCGGATCTGGTTCGTGCTCGGAACAACCTGCACAGTAAAGGTGTCCAAATCCACGTGTGCACAGTGAGAACTTGTAAACTCCACTAAGCAAGACCTGGAGGCAAACCTCTGACCTTCTTGCTGTGAAGGGACATCTCTAACCACTGTTTTCTGTGTACCCCAACTAAAAGTTAAAAGAAGCAAAAGGCTAGCTAAAAGTAGCACAACTGTAGCTTAAAGCTAAAAGTAGCGCAAGGCTAGCCAAAACTAAAAGTACCAGTAGTATAAAAAGCCAGAAATAGAGCCATTTTACTAAAAACAAACAAACAAACAAACAAACAAAAAACATTCAATTGAAAGTAACAATGATGTGAGACATGATTAGTCTTTGGGTTTGAATCCAGACATGGTCTGCTATTTTTAACCTCTGTTTAGCTTATTAGCAAACATTTAGTACTATACCTCTTTATATTAGCAGTATTAAAGTTCTGTTTGTGCTTGACTTGTTTTAGGTGGTGCCACTGGGATCCCATCGTGGGGTAAATTCTGGCTCGCTGTTTTAAATGTCTACAGCTGGGAGGGAATGAACACATTACTGCCAGAGATGTGGTAAGTTCTACCAGCATTTTACGCTCGCCTCTACCTGCTCTGAAGATTGAAAACATACATATTAAAATCTCGGATGATTTTTGATAAAAGAAATGTACACTCGTGCAAAAGCCCAACTTTACTCCCATTTTTTAATACAGTAATTTCCTTTAATCTGTTTTGTAATCCAATAAAATGATCTTGATTAATGGTTTTTCAGATTTTTTTGAAGGTCCTACAAGGATTTCTTAAGGGACTATTAACTGATTCCTTACTCATTTTTGTCCAAGATAACACAATTCAACAGAAAGTACATGCAGATGCAGAAATATTTGTTGGTACAGTCCTAAAGTGACTGGAGCCAAAAATCTCCAGTTTTGCTTCATCTGTCTCAAAAACTTTGGGGCTTTTCAACATTTTGGCGACTTCCTGTCTGGATTTTTTGTGTTTTCTTGTCAATACTAGAGGCTCCTGGCTCTTCTTCTTAATTATTGTATCAAAATGGGATGTACGTGAGATCAGAAAGAGCCGTACCTTGACCATGGAGTTTACCTTGAATGGTTCTGGAAGGTTTCCTCAGCTCTTTTTCTACCACTCATGCTAGCTATCTGATAAACCTGGGGTTGCATTTCTTCTTGCATCCACGTCCTGGGAGGTGGGCTACAGCCATATTCTATTCTTCAGCTTCTATTTTTACAATTCTTTTTAGCTGTGGTCAGTGGAACACAAAGCTTCTTAGAGATGATCCTGTCAACCTTACCTTTGACATGGACAAGTATAATGTTTTTGAGAAAAGGGAAGGGGGCAGGGCTTTGAACCTGCCCTGGGACCATCTGTTTGGATGTTGTTCCTCTTTTGACTTCTACGTCCAGGATTGTATCTAGTGTTTAGCTTTGACAGAAGTCTATGGTCTTTCCCACAGCAAAAAGAAACAGCTTGAACATATCTTTCTCGCTTAAGAAATGGAGCTTACGTTTTGTTTGTGTGTTTCAGGCTGTTTCCTGACTGGATGCCAGCTCATCCCTCAACCCTTTGGTGTCACTGTCGGCAGGTCTATTTACCCATGAGCTACTGTTACGCTGTCAGACTGACCGCAGAGGAAGACCCGCTCATTCTCAGCCTCAGACAGGTGACCAGTCTCTAAGCTGTCTTTTCTACGGAAGGTTCTGGGGATCGTATTTGCTGCAAATTGTTATTTAACATAAACTGTAAGCATTTTTTTTTTTTGGTGACTTCATTTTCACACCTGTCAAATAGAATTATTGTCTTGAGTCTAAATAACCTTACTCATGATGGTGTACCACAAGGGTCACATTCAGGTTCCCTCTTTTTCGCTATAAACATTTTTCTGTAAGTTTTAGAAATTCAGTGCAGATGACATTCATTAAAGAATGTTGAGCCTGGCAGCTTGTCTTTCTGACATTAAATCTTTAATAACCTAGAATTTTATCAGTTTGTCGGTTCTAAATTTGGCAAATTATGAAGTAATATCACCAAATTGCAAGTAATTTAGGATTTAATATTTACTGTTTGTTGCCATAAAGGAAGGAAAATCATGTCTTAAGTTTGTGCGTATGGGTGTTAATTTGTCTCCAACTCCCACTTCACACTTACTTCTGTAACTACCTGTTTTTGTGTTATCAAGCTAGCCGCCACAGCTAATTGACCTGATGACCAGATATTGAGCCAACGTTTGCTGTACTAAAACCCAACTATTGTCTTTACTTGATTATTACTGTGTTATAAACATGCCTTGATGGTTGAAATCAAAACTAAATCTGATTAATGCGCAGCATATCACTTGACAGTTAAATTTATTTTCTTAGTCACTTTTTCTTCTCATTTTTTCTGGATTTTCATGGTAAACTCATGTTTTCCCACAAACTCTTTGAGTGCAAATGTTTTTCAGTCATAAGTTGTGCATTTTAATGTTTTTTTAAAGTGGATTTCTTACAACAGATCCTGGCATATGTCATTATGAATATCACAACACTCCAAAGAATAATACTGAAATGAAAAAAACGTCCACATAGGCTCAGTTCTCTTTGACTTTTTGTACAAATCTAAGGCTTTGAGTTGTTTGTAAAATTTCCTCTTCGTGTTGATTTTTTGTTGGTAAAGAGCTGTTACTCATGACTTTTACTGTCAAACCAACAAATCAGTGCTTGTGCCCTTACTCATTGTTCATTAGCTGATTTTAGCATCTGTTTGGCTAAAATAAGCTATTTTATATTGCTTTTAGCTGACATTCTGTTTCTTTTAGACTTTAGCTACTGTTCTGCTGCTTTTAGCTTTCAGCTACCATTCTGCTGCTATTATTTCTAGTTTGTGTTCTGCTGCTTTTAGCTTGTGTTTGGCTCATTTTAACCTTAAGGGGGAGTGGTGGCGCAGAGGTTAGAGACGGTGGGCATGTGATCGGAAGATCGCCAGTTCAATCCCCGGTACCGTCAACATAAAAAATGTGGGTGGAAAAAGGTGAAACACCCACACCTGCCTCCACCCTCATTCGCCCCATTCTGGGCCCCTGTGCAAGGCCCCTAACCCCCACCATCTGCTCCCTAAACAGGTCTCTCTTGAAAATGAGTTCTCATGGCTCATTGAGACTACCTGTGTAAATAAAGGGTAAATAGAAAAAAATAAATAAATAAAATACGTTTGACAAACGTAGTATTTTGTATGAAGATGTGTGTTCAAACCTTTAACAATTACTGTTATTGGGAACATAAATGCATTTTAAATATATTTTTGACTAGCTTAAATCAGATATTTACGGTAACGGTAATATCAAAGTTTTAATGATTAATTTTATGCCGTTTGTCCTCCAGGAACTGTATGTCCAGGACTACGCCACCATTGACTGGCCCGCTCAGAGGAATCACGTGGCAGCCTGTGACCTGTATACGCCCCACAGCACACTGCTGACTGTTGCCTACAGTAAGTAAAGTACATTTAACCTCAGCGTTCCCACACAGACTTATAAAGTCTTTATTTGTCTTCTTTTTTTCAGGTCTAGATAAGTATAAAACAAGAGTTTAGAGAGTACGGTGTTTGTCCGATTCTTTTTTCTAAAACTACACAAGTTTCTGGATGGCGTTCACATGTGTCTTCCTGTTTACATGATAGAGCTTTAGAGCATCTGTGCAACTGTGCTTCCAGACAATGATTTGTGCAAGTGTTCCTGAGCCCGTTCAGTGATGTCCAGAACAGAACCAGACCAGGAATAGATGGAAAACCCTGGAATGACGGGACACTATCAGTCAGCGTTGATAAATCACTTTTAAATACGTTTTTAAAGCGGTAGAAATCTGGGGCAGCACTGCGCACTTTGCAGAATTTTGCCAAGTCTCTAGTCTTTTTTGACTAGAAAACAAAAAACAGTGTCAAAACATAAACGTTCAAAGACTTTTTAAAAGTGTGAAGAACTGTTGATGGAGACCAGTTCAAGGACAACAAAGTCTGGCTCCTCTACAGGTGTTCTCCCCCCAGCATTCTCCACTAACATTGTGACGCTTGTGTTTGTTACTCTGAAGTGGTGTTGAATGTGTACGAAGCCCACCACAGCACCACACTGAGAGAAAAGGCTGTCAAAGAGCTGTACGAGCACATCCAGGCTGATGACCGCTTCACCAAGTGCATCAGTATCGGACCGGTAAGAACACGTTACACATCCATAAGATGACCTCTGCATTACAACACCATAAATACATAAATGATATTCAGTATTTTAGATAATAAAAGGAGAATGCTGAGTCTTCTGATGTTTGCTGAAGACAATAAAACCGAGTTGTTAAAATAATGTATTAAAAATGAACAGAAACAAGGCTAAAGTGAGCCAAACTCAAGCTAAAAGCAGCCGAACACAAGCTAGAAATAATAGCAGCAGAATGGTGGCTGACAGCTAAAAGCAGCAGAACATTAGCTAAAGTCTAAAAGAACCAGAATGCCAGCTAAAAGCAATATAAAATAGCTTATTTTAGCCAAACAGATGCTAAAATCAGCTACATGGATGCTAACATGTTAAAAAAAAGAAAAGTTTAATAAAACAAATACTTAAGATCAAATTAAAACAACAACAACAACAAAAAAAACCTAACTAAATTGTACTTTCAGCATAACAAGCATTGGGAATACTAATTGTTGAGTGACTATTTGCTGAATAAGCTGAAAATAAGTTGAACTCTAAATGTAGTAAAATGCTATCTAAAAGCTAAAAGTAGCAAACGGCTAACTAAAAACTAAAAAGAAACAACACGCTAGCTAAAAGTTAAAAATTGCTATAAAAGCTTAAAAATAGCTATCTACTAATTATAAAAAGTAAAATGCTAGCTTGCAGCTAAAAGTAGCAAACTGCTAGCTAAAACTTATAAAAGGCAAAAAAAGCTAGTTAAACATTAAAAGTAACAAAGTTAACTAAAACATACAATTTGCAGAAAGCTAGCTAAACATCGTTTAAAGTAAAAGGTTAACTGCAAGCTAAAAGTAACAGAAAGCTAGTTATATTAGCAAGATGTTAGCTTTAAATTACATTAAGCATTGTTAGAAATAGGGTCAGCTTTAACAGTAGTAGTAGTTGAAGAATTAGCATTGCTGGGTTAGCTTTAGCTGTAGTGAAAAAAACAATAAAAAACAGGAAACTGTTGTGTAGATGTTGAATCTGTGTTCACACTGTGAGCTTAATGCTTTGACCGTCCTTCGTAGATCTCCAAGACGATCAACATGTTGGTCCGCTGGCACGTGGACGGACCCTCCTCTGCGGCTTTTCAGGAGCACGTCTCCAGGATCCCTGACTACCTCTGGTCAGTCCAACGGTCTCCAAAAGCTTTACCTAAACTGAAAAGCCTTATGTCAAAGCTATCACTACACTGTTGCACAGAAAGATCAAAAACAGTTTTACCAAACTAACTTGAGTTTTCTGTGATGCAGGCTGGGACTGGATGGAATGAAAATGCAGGTGAGAATTAGTGTGAAATTAATCGCTAAATTGTTCCTACTGCTTCCAGAAATACATTAATTCCACTCCTTTGTTCGTTTTCTTCTAATGCTCATTCCACACAGGGAACAAATGGCTCTCAGCTCTGGGACACTTGTTTTGCTGTTCAAGCTTTTCTTGAGGTAACGTTAAAATGGAAAAACAGCAGCCTGTGGTTCTGTCTCCGGCTGTTAAGCTGGTGTGTTCTGGGTATTTTTCAGGCCGGGGCCCAGAACGACCCCAAACTGTCCGAGTGTCTTCGAGAGGCACATCACTTTCTCAAGATCACACAGGTACAGCAAACGTGCCTCTCAGTCTGGAAACAATCAAAAACTGAACTTTTAGACAAAAGATTCCTGATGATGAACCACCTCTTCCATGCAGATACCTGAAAATCCTCCTGAATACCAAAAGTACTACAGGCAGATGAACAAGGTACAAGCACGAAACGCAGCACATTTAAAAACATCATTTTCTGGATATACGTATGGGCGTGTTCTTATTTTTTTCAATGGTTTTGACAGTTTTATTCCTCCATATCCAGCATTTTCTCATTTTTGGGTGGTAAAATGTTCAGATATCTCATATATTGCATGCCTTGGTGTGTTAGGGAGGCTTCCCCTTTAGTACTCGTGACTGTGGCTGGATCGTGGCCGACTGCACAGCTGAAGGCCTGAAGTCAGTGATGCTGCTGGAGGAGCTGTGTCCCTCCATCGGGCAGCACTTTACCTCAGAGCGCCTGCATGATCCTGTCAACGTGGTGAGTTTTTGGACAACTGAACACTTAGTTTTCATGAAGTTTTATACTCCCAGTAACAAAAACAAGATTACTGTTAGATCTGTGAACAAGTGGTGCTTTTATTACTTCATGTTCATTATTTAAGTCACCCCTTGAATATCAAAACATTCGGCTTGATCAGGAAAGTGTTTTAGCTTTAGGTTTTAACATTTGTAATAGAAATACATTTAGATCTCTTCAGTTCCTTCTCTTTGAAATTTCATTCAGTGTACTTGCTTTATTTTTAGTCATTGTATGCTACTTTTAGATTTTAGGTACCCTTTTGCTACTTTTAGCTACCATTTTGAAACTTTTGGTTTATAGACACTGTTAGCTTTCAGCTACAATTCAGCTACAAATTTTAGTTTTAAGCACTGATTTTGCCCATTATAGCTTTTAGCACGGGTATTGCTAATTTTGGCTGTTATATACTGTTTAGCTAGGGGTTGCAGTAGCTTGGTGGTCAGTGCCATGATCTTGTAATCCTGTGGTTGCGGGTTCGAGCCCAGGTTGCGTCAGGAAGGGCATCCGGTGTAAACAAATCGCCAAATATTTCATGCAAGTTTGCTCGCTGTGGCGACCCCTGAAGAAGGGAGCAGCCAAAAGAAACTTACTATATAAGCTAAAGTTTGGCTTTTAGCTACAATTCCACTACTTGTAGCTTTTTGCTACCATTGACCAAGTTTTAGTTGTTAGCTCTGATTTTGTTTTTGTTAGCTTTAAGCTAATTAGCTTTTGCTAATTTAGGCTTTTAGAAACAGTTTAGCTTATCTTGGCTTCTATGTAGGTTTTGCTCATTTTAGCTTTTAGGCACTTATTTTTTTCCTGTTTTTTGCTCTGGCTTTGCTAATTATAGCTTTTAGAAAAACATTTTTTTTTAAGTTACAATTTTAGCTTTGTTCTGCTTGTTTTAGCACTCAGAATTAGCTCTTCATTTCAGTAGAAAGTACAGTTTCACTGGTTTGTTTTGGCCATTCCACCATGTGTCTGCTGTTGGTTTATAGCTGCTGAGCATGAGAAACAAAGATGGTGGATTTGCCACATATGAAACAAAGAGAGGAGGAAGACTCCTGGAGCTGCTCAACCCCTCCGAGGTGTTTGGTAAGTTAGTCGATGCTCGAGATGGGGTGAAACAACAAACATTGCCCGCTATTGTGCAGCTTTATTTGGTGTACCCACTGTCAGTTTAATGTGTATTATTTGCACTCATCATGATCAATACCTCTCCTGTGGGAACCTTCGGCAATGTCCTTCTGCTCATGTTGTGATGTGTGATATTAATGGTCCCATGTAATCACTCCTACTGTGACAAATCAATGAGGAACACAAAGAACTGGTTGTTTTGATACCCTAAAGGGCTGATTGATATGACATTGATATGATAGAGTTGATATGATATGGTGACATGTCTCAGGCAGCCCTTGACTCAGATCCATTCCTTCCTGTCTGCAAGCAATGACGGCTCCGAACATGGAGGGGAGGAGCTGAGGCCTGGGCTAGAAGATTACTCTATGAAACTAATTTGTCCCGTTCAGAGAGTTAGAACAGGTCAGGGTTTCACATGGATGACAGCACTGATAAGAGTGTAGTCTTGTAATTGCATGTTCTATGAATTTCTAGACTGCTCTCCAAAGCTTTGAAAATAAATCTGATGAAATGCACCTTGGTCTGTTCTGGGAATCTCCTTTTTTCCATGACACCTATCTTGAAGATGGTAGTTCATCCTATATAATAATGTTAATTAGTTTATTGTTACTAATAGTGATTATTGACAGGCAAAACAGTAAAGTAAATTTTAAAGAACCATTGGACCAGTCCATTTTTGGTCAAGTTTACTTAATAAATTTATGGTAATCGTTTACCTGTAGTAACAATAAATATTTAGCTGACGGGCCATAAGATTTAGTCACCTAATAGGTTCAGAGGTTGCTGTAATCTTATTTGAAGCAGATTAGTAAACACATCAGAAATTTGGAGTTTTATTCACAAAGTGGAGGGTTGTTTCCCCCAAAAGTAGGCGGAGCTTCACACAGAGGCAGCTGTGCCTCCCACTGGCTCCTCATGTTTAACTTTTGACTAATTATCATTCCTTAAGAGTCACATGTCTCCCGATTCCTTATATTTGACCCCATCAGAAGCAGTGTAGAGTGACTCATGACTTCCTGTTTTCAACCGATATCCTGTGGATAATGTAGTTTAAGATCCAGTCGGTAAAACTGAGTATCGGCTGGTTTATGAGAACTGATGGCACTCTATAAAAAGTGACATGAGTTAAGATTCAAAAGTACTGCATACCACGGAGTATTGGCCCACTTTGAGCACTGGTCGTTACCAATAAAGATCTGTGTCTGAAATGTGTTCACCTATATGGAGTAATTTTACTACTTTGTTGGAAAGTCTGGTAACCAAACAAAAAGCATGACATTCAACTTTTTCTCTCTCTGTTGTCCTGCTGTTATATTAAGACTGTAGGATTTAAGAAACTTTATTAATTGGATAATATGCTTTTAAAACAAGGCCTTAGCTAATGTCTTTTTAACTTACAATGACCTGTAGAGAATGTGTTCAACAGAGAATTTGCAGATGTGCTATACATGGAAAGTGATTTGTTTATCGGCAAGTATCAGGAATTTCTGGGCCCACAATCAAGTTCCTATAAGACAATTTCCCATCAGAACTGTTTTTATTAACTAAAGTATTACAGCTGTTATGTCATCTTGACCTGAGAAAAATGTGTCAACTTGTTTTCCTCTCAAGATGTTTCCTAAGATGGGAAAGAACTGACGAGTGTTCATAACCCTCTGACGTCATTTGAAGGTATAAATGTGAAGCAAATCTATGTTGAGTCCGGGGTTCCTGTCTTTTGAGGTATCAGGTTTATAGCTGTTCGGCCTGTGGACAAGCTTCAAATAAAACCCCCCATTTTGCTGTCAATCAGAATCAAGATGTCTCCTGATTTATTTAATGAACCCAGAAGAGTATTTCATGTAGAA
>JARVGQ010000309.1:7196196-7206705 GCA_031762355.1 Hypsolebias martinsi
GAGGGTAAAGAGCTGATCCAGTGTTCCACAGCCAGGATGGAACCCACATTGTTCCTCCTGGATCTGAGGTTCAACCATCGAGAGGAGCCAGTTGAGGTGGTTCGGGCATCTGGTAAGAATGCCCCCTGGACACCTCCCTAGGGAGGTGCTTCGGGCATGTCCGACTGGGAGGAGACCTCGGGGAAGACCCAGGCATTCTAGAGAGACTATGTCTCTCGGTTGGCCTGGGAACGCCTTGGAATCCTCCCAGAAGAGTTGGAATAGGTGGCTGTGGAAAGAGATGTCTGGGCTTCCCTGTTCAAGCTGCTTCCCCCGCAACCTGACTTTGGAACAAGCGAGAGATAATGGATGGATGGATTCCACCACTTACAATGTCTGTGTAATCTCCATTAGAGCAGGTGAATCTGGTTTGCTTTATGGATCTAGGTTATCCTGATTTGCTCACTACATTAACTTGGTTCACTTGAGACAATCACGCTGTGCCGTGTATTCGGTGAACTATTAACCCACAGCAGCGAACTGACTTGTCAGTGTTCACAGCATTTTCATGATTCTGGCGGTTTTCTTTTGGTGTGTTAGCTACCTTGCAAACTTTTAGTAGTAGTAGCAGTAATAAATAGTCTGTCGGAGGACACGGAGGATCTGGATACATTTTGACTTCAGATTTTTGGGTCTTGATTCAGTGTGAAAATTCGAATGTTTAACACGGGTGAGTCAGTGATCAACCTGCTCTAATTTTTCCCAGAAATCTTAGGTCATTTGACAATCTTTGTTTGTGTGTCTGGAAGTTATACTGACAGATGTATTTTCTCACTGCTATCCATGTTGCTTGCACGCACAGCAGCCAGTTTCTGGAAGAGGAGTAGTTGAGATGAAATGACGGCATTGCTGTCTGAGCACTTTTCCACATAAACATAGATGCCCATGAACCTCTGGCCAATCCCAGAATACTTTGTGCATGAAGAAAAATTCGACCTGGACCTTGTGTCGAGAAGGGGCGGACGAAGGTACGATGAGAACAAAATGATGCGATTTGCGTCATGCAACAACTTCAATGAGAACAGATTCTGTGGGTTTGGATGGAGTATAAAATGCCTTTTTAATAGGGAGTTGGGGTGAGGTGAAATGCACTTCTGTTGCAAATTGGGAGGTGTAGCCGTTAAGATGAAGTAGATATTGTGAATGGCAAATAAGCACAGGAGAGGAGGGGGAGTTGCACTGGTGAGCACAGAGTCTGGCTGGTCAAGTAGGAGTTTCTGATATGTGGGTGTTTACAGAAAAATACCAAAACTATCACACATTTAAACTTTAAAGACTATGGCTTCACCGTAAAACATTTGTATAAATATGATAATAATGTAGCTGCCAAACGGTGAAACCTAAAGGAAAACCTTCAAGTGGCTGTTAAGATAATATGATGAGAGGTTCTTTAGGACATGCATCCAAACAAAATACCTACAAATGAAATCCCACAAAAGTCTCAAAGTCATTTTCTTTGCAAACAGCTGACATCACACCTCCCTTTGTGAGCAGACCTCATTTATCTGCAGAGGGAAAATCCCGTCCAGATGGAGAGGCTACAACCATCTGCCTGTGATTACAACTCAGGAACAACACCACAACAGTGACGGTTTGGTCACGGCAAAGAGCTGGGGAGAGCCCAGTAATGACTGCACACAGCAATTACTGACAAAGCCAATGCTGCATGGGTCGGCTGTTTGTAGGAGTCAAACCAAGAGATCGTGAGGTGTCGAACCTGCAGCTGCAGCCAAACACCACACTCTTGAAAAGACCAGCTCCATGTGTGGCATAACATCAAGCATTAACCAAAAGTCATGGATGAAAATGTTACTTGTATGGAACAATAAACCATATTTTGTATTAAATTATAAATAAAATAAAGATTTAGGGACTTTTATGGTTCTGGTATTTGTTTAAGGTAAGTCTCGAAAAATATTTGACGACTATTAAATACTGCGAAAATAAACAAGCATCCATCCATCCATCCATCCATCCATCCATCCATCCATCCATCCATCCATCCATCCATCCATCCATCCATCCATCCATCTCTTGGATCTGGGTGCAGAGAAACAGCTAAACACAGGTCCCAGGGCCTGATTTGATCACATTTGTATTTTTATGCTCTAGATAATTTATGGTGACAGCAACTGAACAAACACACATAAACGTGTGTTTTAGGATTAACTAAACTAATAGCACTTTCTCAGTTGTACGAGGGTTTTTGTTCCGAGTTGTGTTTTGTTTTTTGTTGACATTCAAGGCGTTGCGCTCTCACGTGCTCATTCAAAAGGTGAAACTCCAGGGTGTGTCACTACACTGTGACATCAACACAGACCTAAAATGGAAACTTTAAATCTTTAAGCCAAAGGGAATGTCTTTTGGATGCTTTTCGTGTTTATAATTGAGAAACTCTTCATAACCCCAGCCCATGATGCTTCTCCACCAATCAGAGGGAGTGCCAGAAAATGCAAAAGCCACCCTGGTAGAGGAAAGCTTCAGGCAAATAATAATTCTAATTATACGATTAGGTTTCAGGACAAAATATAATTAATTTTTGTTACTTTTATGCTGTCACCGGTTGTGAGGCTGTATAGTTGTGAGTGTCAGGGTGCATGCTAAAGCAGAACGTCTGTGTTTTGGGACTTGGAGTGGTTCTATTTGCATGGATGTCTCTTTTCTACACCAGTGAACAGAAACTCCTCAGTAACAAACTGCAGCTGGATACCTCACAGTGAACCCATTATAAAAGACTCGTATAAGGGTGGGTTGGCATAAAATACTTATTTGAACCAGTCTACAGCATTAAATGCCTTGATGCTTCGGTATGTCTAAGAAAGTACACACCCGTTTTTAGGCAAAGACGAACTTCCCTGAAAAAGTCTAGAAGTGCAGCATTCTCATACTTAAAATAAAGAAGTACACATTATGCTGCCATGAAAAAAAAAAATCAGACGAGAACTTGTTCACCAAATTCTGACTATGCACCAGGAATATACTTTGTAGGTCTGGAATGAAAATGATGTATATTTTTCATAATAAAACTAAAAAACTAAAGGTTTATTATGTAAAGGTTGTAGTTTTCTGGTTTTATTATGAAAAATATACAGTTTTTGTTTTTCATTCCAGACATCAATAGTTTACTGTAAATACAAGTGGCATGCAATAAAAAATACAGCTCTTTGGATTTAGTTCATGTGACTAAATCTATATTTCAATAATTATATTTTATTGTCTTGAGTGAGCACAGTGGATAAAAACTATTGTACATTGGAGAGTTTAGCCATCTTAGTTCTTGCGGAATGTTGTTCAAAGCTGCAAGCTGATCTTTTAGTTGGCAAAAACTGTAAAAAAAAAAAAAAAAAAAAAAAAAAATTGAACAGTTACAAAACCAAAGGCTTCTGTTGCAGGAAATGTTCATCCCACTACACTTTTATCAAAAATACCTCTCTTGGCTTCTGTTTTGTCACCCGTCATGGGAATCTGTGAATTACAAGACAGGCTATGGAATGTCAACCTATGTCCAACAGGTGACTTATCCGTGCTGCTGATCTCATGCTGCTGATTATCTCATGCTGCTGTATTCAGTCATACCCATCTACTCATCACGGACTCGTGTTCAGGCTGCTGCTTAATACACCGTATTATTTACATTAATAAGGTTTAGCATATATCTTAAATCTTCTATCGTACCATTTAGTGTTCGTTTAGCGTATATTAGCGTATATCTTAAATCCTTATAAACTGTTTCTTTTAATATATTTTTGCTATTTTTGCGTGTAACTGAGACCTTGAGTACACAGTTTTGGTCCACCTCCTGTACCACATGTGATGCAAATGACAATAAAGATACTTGAACTTGAAGATGTTTGTCCAGTGTCTCACTGGGAGGGGACTGTCAACATACTGTGAACAGCATTTGTGAGGGGGTTTCCAGAATGTTCCTTGTCAGTCTCAGGGCCTTGCTCTCATGTGCCCTTTAATCATGTTCAAAGGAGTGCCTGGATCTAATCTCAAACCCTTCGTATTTTGGTTTCTGCAAGTCAGAAATGGTTAGAAATATGAAAACTTTGTGAGGGCTGCAGGGACACAAATTGTGACAGGTTAAAGACAAGAGGTGGACATTACAGGTCCAGCTACCGTTCTTTATGGCTGTACCGTACTGGGCTGTGAGTAGTTGGCAAGCAGCTTTCATGAGTGAGTGCCCCGAATAATGTCTCCTGAATGTTCTGTGACTTTTGGGGGTTCTAATCTTCCAGGAAGATGGCTTGAGTTCTGAACATGTAAATTGTCAAGTTGTCTTGGGTGTCTTAAAGGCATCTGAACTCTGCTGCAGCTTCTCTCAAAAGTGCTAGAAGTGCATTTTGACAAACGGGCTGGAGCTCTCTTACACAAATCTCTGAGGGATAGGTCCATAAAACACTACACCAGTGATGAATAATTGTTGAAAAACTGGTCCAAATCTGCTTTTTTTCAAAAGCCTACTCCAGCAGATTAAACTAAAGATGGGTACAAAATTAGCTACGGATGTGCAACAAAATAATGTGCGCAGCCAAGAATGCAGATCTGCAAGCCATGCAAAAAAAGCTAAGTTTTTAAAAAACTCGACACCCACCTTGATGGTTAGCGTTCAGTGAGACTGCTATGGAAAACTGACACATTTTCATGCATTTTTTAGGGTTGCTGCTCAGTGAAACGCCACATTTACTTAAGCCTTCACAAGGACAGCCTATTTTTCATCCTCCACTTCCTGTCAAGTTTATATTGTTTGATGTCTGATGCCAAAATTAATTCTTGACTGGGAAGAAACCTAGTGTCCATATGGTTAAGGGATCTTTATTTTCAAGCATACTGCACTGCTCTTCCTGATATATCCTTGCAATGTATCACAAATCAAACATTTGTTATGAAAACATTGTCTAAAGTCGTATTAAAGTGGTACAATGTGCACTCCAGGCAAAAAAAAAATCCATTAAGTTTTGTGCAACATTTGTGCAATGAGTTTGACGTAAAAACAAGCAAATTTACTATAATTTCAAGTAAAAACTGATGTTTTCTTGCAGTTTTTTTAATGTCCACTAATTGCAGGCCATTGTTATGCAGCCTTTAGAGAAGAGTTAGTTTTTACCCCAGAATAGGGTTTTCACAAAATAAATAAATTTTAAAAAGGGTCTGAACACTTTTGTTTTTAAGCACAGTTGCTTTTATTTCAAGGAATATGCTACTGCCTAAATCTACAACTCAAAAGAAAAATAAAAAGTACAATGATCTGAATTTTTTCTGAATTAGACGGATCCAGGCTATCCCGTGACTGTGATCTATCCAGAAATTTTAGTATTTGCCTCTCACTCCCGCGCTACTGATGGTTGTCTTTGGGGATAGTTTTACCTCGTTTGACATTTCCCTAATCCCTGTGAAATGCTTCGCAACCGAGAAGCTGTGGGCATGTACCTGAGCTGGACTCTGACGCAGCACAGAACAAGAGTGCATTCTCTTTCGCTGATGACCATGAAGTAAACACACGGGCGGTGTAACAGAAACGCTTCAGGTGAGGAAAACGCCGCACCCTCATTGGTCAGCCTCAAACTTTGTGTCTTGAGTGACATTTCCTAAGAGCTAAGCTTTTTAACTCTGCTTTGCCACCCACAAATGCCAGTTGAAACTCAAACCAACAGTTTTCGTCAAGCAATGATACAAAATACAATTCTTAACATGCTTCCTATTGATGTATTGTGGTTACACTAAGACACCCAGGAGTAAAGGTCAAAAGCTGACTGATCTCATTTATCACATCTAGGCTGGAGAATTCAGCAGTTTTTATGTTGTTGAGACAATATATAACTAAACTATTACTCCTGGTTATTTAATAAAATAAAATTTTAAGCGATACAGAATACACTTTACTTATTTTTCCCACTCTTTATTGATGGGTTGAAGTAGGATGTTAAGGTCCACAAGATAAACAAGCAGTATGCCGATGACCCCCATTGATGAGGTATTTGTGTGACTATTGTGGCTAAATCCAGATTTAAGGACCAATGAGAACAGAGACCAAGACTCAGCATCGTTTTGCCTTGTTTAATTACAAGGTGAGATATATGCAATAAGCCAGGGAGGGTCTGGAACCTTGAGGAGCAGAGAGAGGGTTGGAGTCTTGGACGTCAAGGGCGATCATGTTATTGTAGTTCTTTCTTATGATGGTGGTTGAGGTCAAGCGTGGGGAGAGTTGACCCAAAAGGTTTCAGGCGAAGAAGGTGCAGGTGAAAGGCAAGCGGTGGGAAGGCGTGGCGGCAGCTGATGAGGCTGAGGTCCACAGAGGAGGATTCAGGAAAACAGGACATCAAAGGTAACTCGCTGGAGGCGCAGAAAATGCACGTCATTAATATTTAGCTTTGACCACAAGCAGAAGGCTAGAACAAGACGACCATTGGCAGGTAATGCTCCAGCGCTGGCCAAGTGCCTTCTGAGGCCTCATGTTCCTCATTCTCTTCAAGTCTCAGGATCAGGTGTGGCTAATTAGAGTCTGACTGTGGAAGCAGGAGCTGGCGGAGCAGAACTCCCACAATTTGAATAGTGAATGTTTGTCGATTCCAACATGAGTGTTTTTCTGGACTGGAACTGAACAGGGAATGCAGGTAAACAATGTTTTTGTGCAAGCTATTCAAGCAAGTGGAACTACACTGTGGGCAAAAATAGAGGGAGGTTTCGTTTGACTGAGGTGGCGCAGAGTGACAGGCCCTGGTGCTTAAAGGGAGCAATTTTTTTTTAAATTATTATTCAAACATGTACAAACATAAAAAAGGTACCATAATATAAACATTGTGTTGACACTACATGTTTACAAAGTTACTACTAGACAACAGATCAAACCAAATACCAATAATACAAAATCAAATAAGTAGAACTGTACAAACGAAAAACCAAAAAAGAATACAAAAATAAATAAATAAAAAAGACCTAAAGGGGCATATTGTTTTTATAACATAAAGAAATATACCTGTACAGGTATGTTAGCTCAAGTAAATGTAAGAGGATGCTTTGATTTGAATCAAAGCATCCTCTTACATTTAACCATCAAAATTTGATGGTTAAATTTATTGAAAAAAAAATAGATTTAATGTATACATGCATATTAGAATACAGTTATGATAGTGGATGCACAAATTTGTATTTTATTTTTTAAATCAAAAAGGGGCCCAGCAGGAAAAAAAAAATAGTTTGGGAACTACTGGCTCAGACTGTCAGACTAATATCTTCATCTGTAGCTCAACATGTTGGAATCATTTCAGTTTCATTACCTCCTTTATTCAGATCCAGTAGAATTACAAATGTGCTCAGTTTTCAGAACGATATCGGGATGCCAGTTTTAGAATATTTCATTTGGCAAGAACTAAGACTTTAATTTCATGCTAAAAGGTTTATCTCCTTTATATGCATAAAATAGGATGACAAAATGAGCTGCGGTGGATTAGCTGTGCCTCTTCTCTGGGCTTCATTTGGTATGAGTTCAGATTTTAAAGGAAGTCTGTTGAGTGAGTTTGCAGCTTCCTGCCGGCAGAGGGCGCTGTTCTCCTGCAGCACGAAGAGCTAAAACCTCAGAACTGTCAACCACATTTTTGCTGCTTGGACTTTAAACATTTATACTTCAAACAAAAACTGATTAACAGTTAGTCAACATGATTGATGAGTATGATGAAAACTTGAAGCATAAAACCAGGTGGAAAAAAAAAAGGCATATTTAATGACAATATGAAGTGATTGTTTGTTTTTGTTTGTTTTATGCAGCTTCACATTGCAATCAGCAAAACAAATGCCAAAGTGTTCATCGACTGCAAAATGGTGGCGGAGAAAAATATCAACGCAGCTGGAAACATTTCCAACGATGGAATGGAAGTTCTGGGCCGGATGGTTCGCTCCAGAGAAAACAAGGACAACTCTGCTCCGGTGAATAAAGAATACACACACAGTGCACCACACACACACACACACAACAGTTCATATCAACATACAGTCAGACACTATAGGTTTCCATGTTACTGTCAGATTCTCATTGTTAATAAAAGTCACAAAAAGATCTTTTCAGAAAATGGTCTGGATTTTGTTGTTTAATTAAGGTTCTTTGAAGTGATTTAAAAAAGAAATAAGAATATAAATCACATATAGCGTATACATTTTTCCTGTTTCAAAGGTCTTCAAGCAGTACATGAGCACAGAGTTTCTGATTTGGCTCTTGACAGGCCGGCGGTCTTCCCGGCCTCTATCAGTGGTCCGTCTGATGAGCTTCATCACACTGATGATGCCAAAGATGGCTCTCTGTGCTTCATGGATCACACAATCTGATTATCTACCACTGCTGTGGTTCTCTTTATGCCATTGTTGTAGTCTTTTATGATTGGTTTCATCACCATTTGAAGAAAAATCTTTGATGATGACTTAAAACTTAGCCTTTTTCAAAATATATATTCTTTTCCATCACCCACATTTCTGTGAGGACCCGACAATGGGCAGCCATGAAAATGAGGGTTTCAATATCAAACAGATGTGTGCGTAGACACCTTTATGTAAGAGATCCACAATTTAGCTTCTGCTGTTTTCATCTTTATTTTTTTAATTCTGATTGTACTTATGAAAACATTATGAAGACAACCTCACAAATGAGCTACAAACACAAAAAATTAAAAGTTTAGCAACAAGAAAAAAATGCATCAGATTTTATTTTAAGGCTTGTACAAATAAACAACAACTTTTAACTAAACCTTTTTTTTTTTTTTGCTTTGTTTGTTTTTTAGAGCTTTTTAGGTGTAAACCAATATTCCAATCATTTGTATAATGTGATTATCTTTTACATCTAATTTGCACTAATCCTTTCTGAAAGGTAGAATTAAAAACAAAGTACCTTAAAGTAAAATATTAAATTAGTAATGCTAACTTTTTTGCACTTTTATATTTTTTCATTACTTTCCCAATAATTTTGAAGCAAGAGTAACGTCATGTTAACTTGTGTAAAAAAAAAAAAAAAAAGAAGTTATACACGCATCTGATCAACACTTCTGACATTAACTGATGTTTTATCTGAATCACACGTGTAAATACAGATATTTATACCAGTTTGTATTAAATCTTGTCATGTTTCTGTCCTCATCCTGCAGTTCCAGCTTCAGAACTTTGACATCATCTGCAGCACTTCTTGGGCCACCAGAGACAAGTGCTGTGAACTTCCTGGTCTGGTGAGGTCAAAGTTCATCCCTTTCTTCTGTCTACTCATCTGAACACAGAATACATTTTCGCATATATGAATATTTTAAAGCATAAATATCTGACCTCGGTGATTTAAAGCATGATTCTTTTTCAAACTAAAGGTTCTCTTAAAATTTAACATTTGACATGTTTATTCAACTACAGACTTTATAAACTGAGCAATGATACAAATCATAATGTAGATAATGTCTCAGCAGTAAATTGATTTGAAAAAGGCTTTTAGTCTCACTTTAAAAGTGTCTTAACTTCACATTTGATCTCATTTTGTCACGTTTTGTTTGATCCCAACACGTTTTTTTTTGTCGTTTCTCTATTACATTTTGCCTCCTTTTTTCTTTGTCATCTGCGTCATGCCGCCATCATTCAGAGGAAGGAGGTAGACTGCCCGGCCTTGCCCAAAGCCTGCACCTGCACACAGGAGAGCAAAGGGCCCCCCGGCCCCCCTGGAGTACCAGTGAGCTCCACTCAGACACACAAAACATTTCAATATTAATGTGTAGCGTTACCTCGGAGGTGAAAACGCATCGTCTCAGTTTTTTTTGTTTTGTTCTGTCAGCTCATTTATGATCATCTGTCATTCAGTTCAGAGGCAAAATAAACATTTTTAAGTGTTAAAACTTGTTGATGTGACACATCAAATCCTGTTTTTCGTTTCTAACAGGGAGGCCCTGGAATAAGAGGAACCCGAGGCGACCGTGGAGAGCCAGGCCCGGTGGTGAGTCCAGCTTGTTTTCTTGTTTGTGTTTTTTATGGGTCCACTGCCGTGTGGATAATGTTCTGGATCAAATCTGAAAGCTGATGCCATTGTTAAATATTTTCCACTCGGAGCTCACCTGTAGGTGCTGCTGTGTTGTGTTTGTCAGCTGACAGTCGGTTTGGTGAGATTATCATGTTTCATTTAGTTTATCCTGGTGAAATGTGCTCAGAACAACTGATCACACTTGTACACATATTTACAGCATCATGATTGTTTATTGTTTACATGATACTATTGCTTAAATGGTTTCTACAGATGGCAACTCAGTTGCAGACATGTTAAAGTTTAATTTACGCACATACATTATAATCTTAATGTTTATTGTTTTGGGCATAATTTCCCAATTTCAGTTTTTGTATGAGAAGATAAAGATGTGTAAAAAAAAAAAAAAAGGCATGATGACAAAAATATCATCAGACCAAATGCTGTACAGTATATATATATATATATATATATATATGTACTGTATATAT
>JARVGQ010000309.1:7306666-7320646 GCA_031762355.1 Hypsolebias martinsi
TCGATATCATTTTCAGGTTAGCAGTATATTTATTATTAGCTTAGTCTTGTAATTCCACCTCCCCCTCCTTTAGGGGTCTCTTGGCACGCCCCCTTTGCATTTTTCAAATCTTGTCTTGGGGCGGAGCTATCGTTTCACCGTGGGGTAAGTTCCTCTTTAAAGTCTGTAATTTATCCATCATTCTGTTTTACCTGCAGCACCAAAACCAATCCCATCGGAGTGGGCTGCGAGCGAGCGCTCTGACTGGCTGTAGCTCAGCTCATTAATCTTTTTCCAGCTGGGTTACAACTCATTCCTGTATTTGAATGTGCGTAAATAAATATTAGCTTAATAACTTGGCTGAAATCCATGCTATGAATAAACACGAACAAGGCAGGATTTGAAAGGATTTGGGCACCTGGACTGAAGTTAGTTTTGGGACCCCATTCACAGGAGAGCACAGGAGAATTGTTAGGTTAGGGGCTGGTAGATTTGCTCAAAATGTCCCCACATCAGCTCATAATAACAGAAACAAAATGACTCAAATTTAATTATTAATATACAGCAGCTTCCAGAGTCCAGATTGACACACGTTGGGCTTCACTTGTTAACGAGAATTGCAGCATTAAAGAAGCGTATTTTCAACCAGTTTAAACACCGAATGTCCCGCTCAGATCGGCCTTTCGTCCATCGTCACTTATCATCCCTCAACCAAGAGACACTTCCTCCAGCTGAGAAACTTTTCAGTGATGAATCTTTTCCTTCTCATTCTATCATTACCTGGGGTCTGCTGAGGCGTAAATTGTTCCACACCTGATGAGAGCCACTTATGGCCGGTGGGCCAAAAGTGGCCCTTTGGCAAGCTCCTTCCAACCTCAACATTCTTATTGAAAAGAAAACAACTTTTAAAGGAGATATAATTTTATCAATGGAGCTTGAAGAAGTTAAAAAAAACATTTTGGACAAATGCATTGAAAACATTTAAATAAAGATAGGCTGAACTTTTTTAAAGTTGTATTTCCAAAGTAGACTGAACCTTAAAGACTCCAAAAAGCAAGCATGACCTTTTTTGTGTGGCTTATTTAGGCTAACAAATATATTGTCACAAGACAATATCACACCTATCAGGGATTTCATCTACCGGTATATCACCAGAGTGGCTCCACTGTGAGTCAAACAAAGACCACAACGAAGCCCTAATGTGAGGATTGATAGGGCAATCTGTTTACTGTACCGGTATTTATCTAGCTTAGCTCAGCGTTATAACTCGAACACTACACTCTCTGCTCTGGATTGAGAAAGCTCCTTGAAGGTTTGGATGCTAAGGATTACTGTGCTGCACTTCACTTAGACCTGTCCAAAGCTTTTGATACTGTAGATTATGACATTTTATGCCATAAGCTCTCACATATTGGCTTCTCATATCACACTGTTGGTTGGTTCTCAAACTATCTCTCATGTCTGAGGCAATGTTTTCGACATAACGGTATCTAGCTACCTAATGGTCACTGGTGGTGTGCCACAAGGCTCTGCTTTAGGTCCCACTCGTTTTACAATTTAAATAAATAATGTAGGTCAAAACATTCCTACGCATTCTTGCATCTCTATGCCGATGACACTGTTGTTTATTGTCAAGCTAACACAGTAGCCAAGGTTTTCCAGCTTCTACAGTCTGCATTTGACATGATTCAGTCAGACTTATTCCATCTGAAGCTGGTGCTAAATTCTGACAAAACTAAATGAATGTTGTTTTCCAACAGAAAGTTGGTGCCAGCAACTCTTCCTCCTATCTTATCTATGCATGGTGTTCCTATTGAGTTTGTAGATTTTTATAAATACTTGGGAATTTTGGTTAATGCACATCTCTCTTTTAAACCACATGATGGGGGGCAAGATGGTGTAGAGGCAGGGCAGCCGGCTCAGGACCCGAAAGTCCCAGGTTTGAGCCCCAGTCTCTACATACCTCGTGGTGTCTCTGAGCAGCACACCCTATCCCCAAAATGTCCCCGGGCACCTTCAATAGCTGGCCACTGCACCATCTGGTGGTGGATGGGTTAAATGCAGAGACTAATTTCACCATTGTATGGAAACATACAGTGATGACAATGTGATGACATTATTATTATTATGTTGAAAACTTGATAAAGAAACTGAAATTAAAACTGGTTTTCTTTTTCAGAAATACGGGTAGATCTTGTTTAACTCTGAATGCCAGAAAACCCCATGTATTCACTACCTTCGTACCGACCATTGACTACAGTGACATTATTTACATGAATGACCCTGCCATCTCCTTGCAGATGTTGGATGCTGTCTACCATGGCACGCTAAGATTCATAACTGGCTGTAACTACCATGCTCATCACTGCACCCTGGACTCATTGGTCAGTTGGTCATCATTATCTACACATAGGCTCTCACTGGTACATCTTCATCGAAAAATCATTCATTGGTCTTCTACCTTCTTATATCTCCCCCCTCTTGTCACACCATCAGTGCAGTTACAACATGCGCTCTCAGTCCATCATTACCTGCAGCGTTCCCTCGGTGGGGACTGAACTTGGCAAAAAGGCCTTTTCATACTCAGCTCCTACAACCTGGAACACTTTGCAACAGGAACCGAAGCTGTCTACCTTAATTTCTTTAAGGGGTATCAAACATTTAATAATGTCAACAGAAAAATCGAAACAAATATTTTCTAGTTTTTAGTATTTTATCCTGTTTTACGGCACCCTGATTCATTGTTTTATACACTGCTATTATTTTAACTATATTTTTACTGTAATTTATTGTTATTGTTGATTGTACTTTTTATGTTCTGTCTGTATCAGGTCCCTCTTGTTAGTCGTTGTGGCTCAATGAGACTAGCCTGTATAAATAAAGGTTGAATGAAAAAAGTCCAGTTGATTTTTTTCTTGAACATTTTGAATTTACCATGGACCTGGATGACTGAGAATCATCACCAGCGTATTGTCACAAGAGACATTTTACAGAAAGTAGGTCTAATTTTACAAGAGTATTGGAGATGCAGATTTGATCAAGCATGTTAACCATGCATGCTACAAAGAGAATAGGCCAAATTGTCTTAAAGAATCCAATAATGGTCAATCCGGTCATCTGGAGAGTTTCTTTTTTGTGGAATGACGTTTCACCCTCTATCCGGAGGGCTAAATCAGTCTGAGAAGTCCCAAGTAAACTGTTTACCCCACTAAGCAGTACACTCCTTTAGTGGACTAACAAGTTAGCTGGTGATAAGATGGTCCATATGATGGACCAGCTTACTGGTTGGTCCACTACGTGAATGTACTGCTTGTGGGACTGAGGTTGTTGTGGCTCCTCTGACTGATGAAGTCCTTTGGATGAAAAACGAAACGTTTCAACACAAAGAAGCCGTCCATAAGACCTGACTTAACTTTGTTGGGTTTATCAGGTTTAGTTTATCTTTACTCATTTAGTAACACAGGAATGTGCATACTATTATATTTTAGAGAATCAAAAGAAACGTCCATCCGTCCATTATCTTTACCCGCTTCTTCCTTTCCGGGGGTCACTGGCACCCATATCCAGCAGTCATTGTGTGAGAAGTGGGGGACACCCTGGACAGGTCCAGTCCAACACAGGGACACATAGAGACAAACAAGACAAACAACCATTCACTTTCACTACAGGGACAATTTAGTTACCAATCAGCCTAGCATGCATGTTTCTGGTATGTGGGAGGAAACTGGAGTACCAAGAGAATACCACCCGCTCGAATGTTATTAGCCATTAAATGGACATTATTAATTGTTATCATCCCCATAGGTTGTGTTCAGACTGTCCCTCCTGTACCTCCTAGTAGGTTTAAAGGTACATTCTTATCTCTGATAATAGGGTCAGGGTTAGGTTAAGAGTCTAGGGTTAGGGGGTTAGCTTAGGGTCAGTGCTCTGGGTCAGGTGTAAGGTTAGGTTTAGGAAAAGGGTTAAAGCTAACAAAGAAAAGTCCAGTTTTATACATTCAACCTTTATTTAGGTAGGTTAATCCCACTGAGCCTCAACATGTGCGAAGCTGCACATTATCAGCGTTAAGAACGTACCTTTAACCTACTAGGAGGTACGGGAGAAACAGTCTGAATGCATCTTATGGGGCTGATAAGAACTAGCATGCAAACTCCACCCAGAATAGCTCCCCGGCCGGGATTTGATCCAGCGACCTTCTCGCTGACAGGAGGCAGCTCTACCAACTGAGCCGGAAGAACATTTGAAAAGTTAAAAACCAAAACATCAAGAAGGACTTTTTTTTATTGATTTAATTGTTTTTGCACATTTGTGCAACTTAAATCCTGGCTGGCGTTCTTTTAAGCCAAAATGATGTTGGAATGGGAGGAGGGTGGTACCAGGGGAGGAACAGATGGATTGATGCTCCGGAGGAATTAGGATTTACCTCGAGCAGAACCGAAGCAGAGGGAAAGAACAGAGCCGGAACCCTGAGCTTCCTTCACAGATCATTGTGTTCGATGAACATTTGTGCTTCTGGAGCATATTTCCTTCATCGTCTGTTCACCCTCACTCCACTGATCTGCATCTCCAACCCCTGCTGTTTTATTGTCCTAATCTCCTCATTATTATCTCCAAAGTGGCTCAGATTTACGTCTTGGAGGACTTGACCACTCCTTTTTTGGTTTGGAAAGGACCACTGACTCATCACACCTCAATCTGTGCAATTTCTGTCCCTTTGTGTCAAACTCTGGCACAGGGATTTCACTCGGACTCAGATGTTTGTGCTTGCGAGCGAAACGAAGGGAGGTGACATCACTGAGGGAGGAATGCAACAAGGGGGGGAGGAATAAACAGAAAAAAATAAAGTCATCACATTGGGACGCTTTGAAACTTTCAGACAAACTGAAGAAAGAAGCAAAGCTACAAGCACAAAATTAAATGTTTAAGTTACAGATGATCAGAAACAGGCTGGTGTTTAGTAACATTATGTTATTAAATCCAGGGGAAACACTGAAAAGTGCATTTTTAGACTTGCATGTCATAATTTCACGGTTATAACTGAGTTAGGAGCTGAGAATGTGGAAATGTGTAATTTCCAAAGTACACAGAGCGAGCTGCCCCTCTGCAACTGTTACTCTGTTGACAGCACCTCCTAGTGGCTGTCTGGCTCTCCTGTCAGACGAGAGTCATAAAAATGGAGCAGCTCTGCAAAATAACACGTCATTTTGTGCATTCAGGTTGTTTGCATGCGATTTACACAAATTGCTCTTCATTTTCCTCCCTGGTTCAACAAAAAAGACTCAATTATTTTGTTTTTTTCCCCTCTAATGTTTGTATTACACATAAAAAGCGGTGTTATAATTGCTGAAACAGCATTCGGACAAATCATTGTACGGAACAAGTGTTAAAAACATCAAGAGACTAAATTAAAACCCAGATTATATTTGAGGGTTAATATTTTCCATCCATCCATTATCTTTACCCACTTCTTTATTTTTGGGTCACTGGTGCCCATATCTAGCATCACTGTGCGAGAGGTGGGGGACACCCTGGACAGGTCTCCAGTCCAGCAGGGATGCATAGAGACAAACGAGGCAAAGTTCACTCTCTAGGAACAATTTAGAGATACCGAAACCCGGAGAAAACCCACGCATGCACGGAGAGAACATGCAAACTCCAGCCAGGTCAGTATTTTTGATGATAATTAATTTAGAGCTGCCGGGTTTTATGAGTCACAGAAACGCTCGGAAGTGACAGAAGTTCTGCTTCAGAAACTAAAAGTGCCTATTTACAAAGAAACGTGACCGGTAGAAAAGCCCCGGCTGATCGTGAACTGACGCGGACGCCGGTGAAATTTCCAGTTGAAAGATCAAACCGTTCCGAAATCCAAGAGGTGTGTGTGTGTTTGAACGTTAAACTAGTGAGTTAGGATGGTGGTTAAAGTTCATGTTGTTAACTTTGAGTTAACAAAATGTACAAAATCACATTAGGTAGGCTACAAATTACAAACAGGGTGGCAAGTTCTATTCATTTTTTGGCAGATGCCACTCTGAGCCACCCCCTAGAACCACCCCTGCCCTGCAACAGGTGCAGCAGACACTCAGGATCTCTCGATGTGCCCGTGAGGAAACACCTCCAGCCGCTTTTAAAACGATTCAACGTGAAGATTCACACATTTAGTGTTTTTGTGACATTTGCAACGTTCGGAACTGCGCGATGGCAGAAATATGCCAAACGTGCTCCACAATCACACAATGACACATCTCACATGTGACATTCACACAGCCTTAATTAGTTTAGCTTCAAGCAGCATGTGAAAAACACGTTTCACATGTGCTGATTGAGGTTTAAACATTGTCTCACATGCTAATTTAGCCTCTTTTTTTTTTTCCCAAGTGCATGCGTTTTTGTTGCAAATCCACATGTGCAAATCACGTGATCCACATGTGTTTTGCCTTCTGTGCTGATCGCATGCACGAAGTTGCAGGAAAATTTGGATGAAGTAAAAAAATAATAACAATAATACAGGTAGTCCTCGACTTATGGCAGTCCGAGTTACGGCAACTCGGACTTACGGCGCCGCCCCCAGTGACGTCATCACACCTTACGTTGTCTTTTTTATGCAACGTTTTATATTTTTTTCCATTTTTTTTAGGGTATTCTGTTAGCTAACTGCATGGAACCACATTAAAACGGCGTTCTAAGTACGTTCTAGGTGTTTTACATAAAAAAAAAAAGTGTTTAAAAAGACGTTACGGCTGCCATGTGGTTTCGAGTTACGGCCAAAAATCCGGACTTACGGCGCCATGTGGCCGGCGCTCCGAGTTACGGCAAAATCGACCTACGGCCGTGCCTTAGGTCCGGAACCCTGCCATAAGTCGAGGACTACCTGTATCTTAATTGATTACAGCCATTTCACCTATTTTAATTGTTTCAAACACAAAACACACGTTTCTTAATTTGGCCTATTACATGTTAGACAATTTACTAGACATGTACCATGCACTGAATTACTTTAGTGTGTGTATTTCTGTCGCATATGAATGTTTTTTATTATTGTTTTGACCTACAGCCTGAATCAAACTGATTTGACCAAGAGCAGTTATCATTGTGTGAGTTCACTAAAACAGCAATACTGTAGTCCCTCATTTATTGCGGGGGTTACATCCCCCACCTGTCGGCCACAATAAATGAAAATCTGCAAAGTTGCGACGTTATAGTTATCTTAGTATTTATTTATACTATTTTAAGACTTTATAAACCCTTCCCACATTCTTGCAATGTTCTAAACTCTTAAACCTACATAATTTTAACTACATTTGTACAGTATTATACAGTATATGTACCTACTAAATTTTACTTACCAGCTCAGCAGAACACAGCAACAGCTCTCGGTTCCGCTTGGTTCCAGTCCAACTCGGTTTCATTTCTGTAGACCTACCCTGCAGCGAAGAAGTCCACAATAAAATGTTCTGAACTCTTAAACCTAATAATTTTAATAACATATGTAGCTATTAAATTTTGCTCATTAGCTCTGCAGAACAGCAGCAGCTCGGTTCTGCTTCGACTTGGTTCTGTTTCTGCGGACCTACCCTGCCAGTTCTTGTCGGCTCTCTGGCTCGGGGTAGTGGCTGTGGGCTACGGATGGAGCGCCAGACCTTTGGTAGTGCACTTTCCCACTCTGAAGTCTTCATGGGCTGGCTACCACCTCTTAAGATTCACCTGTGGGTCTGGAGCTCTGGTTCTGCTCCAGTTCAGTGGGTTCCGTGCGGCCACTCTGCATCCGCTGGGCACCGAAGTCACTGTAATAAGCACCGAACGTTTTCCATCAGATCAGAACTTTCCCTCTAGCATTTCAGCAGAAGGAAACGGGGCTTCTGGGTGGGGCCCTGTTGCCTTCTGGGAAGCATAGTCCTTATGAGCGGTGATACAGTATAGGCTTATTGAGAGAAAACTACAAAATGCCTGTCCAAATTATTTTATTTTTTTGTTAACTTTCTACTGTACAGTATCCAGTACTGTCCCAACCATGTGAGTAAGATTAAAGTTGACAATTGTGTGTCCTACACAGTTTTATTTTTCTCTTGTTCAATCTTATTTTGAAAAATCACGATAGAGTGAGTATGCATAAGTCGAACCGTGAAGTAGCGAGGGACTACTATATGTAAAATTACTTCCTAAAAGTAAATTTACTGTAAGTACAGAAAAGGAATAAAAATGTTGAACTTCAGTTTCTTGTAAAACAAATGATCTATGTTGACACGGGGTTGTTCTGCATTTATGCTTCAGGATTTACTTTTCTGACTTTACCTTTAAAAACTGTTTTGTTACATTTGTGTGTACATAAAATATTGCTTGTAACAAATTTAAAATGAGTACAACAAAATAAGTACAAATGTGGGTCCCATTTTTATTTTTGCTTCTTTTATTTGATTGCTGTGACAGCAGTTGTTTTGTTGTAAAATACAGCCCACCAATTTAAAACAAATGGCTTTTGCAAGAGTAGAATGACCTACATTAAAATGAAAAGCTGAACAGCACACATTTGTTCCTTTTTTAACTCACTGATTTGTTCGAAACATGCAAGTGTTGCAGTTTGCGTAAAAAAACATATCTGTTGGTGTTTGCATCTGTCCCCGTGGACAGTTTTCCAAAACGTCTCATCTGAGACTGATTCAGAAGGCAGATGTTGCTGTTTCATTTATAACTCTGCACAATATGCGTAACAAGGGTCAAGAAAACTAAAAAGACTTCTAAACCCGCTAAAAATGACATTTATTTCTGACCAGGCTGAAACAGGTCGTTGACTGCTTGTTTCCATAATAAACCTTTTCATGAACATGTGCTTGCTTGTTTCATTGCAGTGACATGTCTTTGTGTGTCTCTGTGTAGTTGTACATGTACCAGCTGTTCAGGAGCCTGGCTTACATCCACTCGTTTGGGATCTGCCATCGGGACATCAAACCCCAGAATCTGCTGCTCGATCCAGAGACGGCAGTGCTGAAGCTCTGCGACTTTGGCAGGTGAGGAACAGTTGTGCACATTTTGTCACATTGGTCAGACTAACACAGACTAATAGATACAGTAGAAAAGTGTTTCCCAAAGTTGGACTTTGGAACACCAAGTTGGGATTGTATCTATTAACAGATAAAAGCACTTGGACAACGTTGTGGTCGCTGACAGAAGATGTGTGGTCAACTTCAAACATTCGACACTTTAGAGTTGGAACCTGCAGGGAAATTTTTTAAATAACATTTTCCTGACAACCACACAACCTCGATGTGTGCCATTGAGCCACTACAGCACAGGGTAGTGACCATCCACATATTGTTAATCAGGAACCTCAACTGGTCATGGCTTATTTGTTTAAGACAATATCTTAACTCAGCAGTGAACAATGTCATTAAAAGCTCAAAAGCAAACAATGACTGAACATCTGACAGCCACTCAGTTGAACAAACACCTGAAAAAAACAATAATTTAGACGTTGTTTGTAAAAATGAAGGATAAAGTGGATTTCACAGAGTGTAGCTATTAAATTGTATTCAGATTTTAATTTGAATTGTACATTTATTTACAGGTCAAAACTGTTGAAAGGGAAAATCAACTACCCGGTAGTTAAGATTAAGCTAACAATAAACTTTTTTAAAAAACAAATATTAATGGACATCAGTCACTGTTTGTTAAGATGTGTTCAATCACCCAAACATGAAAAGTTTGGGAACCATTGTTGTAACATGCTTAAGTAGAAGATTGTATTCACAGCTTAGTAATTATAGCATGTTCACTTGAAACATGAAAGCAAATTGCTTAATAAGAGCCATGATCAATCCGTCAGCATCTGCAAGATTATTATTATTTTTATTTATTTTGTTTTGATTTTTCCACAGTAACTACACAAAGTCTACAAGTTTCTGAGTTACTGTGTCAGTGAATAAGAATAGGAGACCTAGTTAAATTTTTATGTTAGAAATAAACTCAAAAAAGCGTTCAATACAGAAACAATTGGACTTTATTTGTAACAGAAGAACGTTTCGCTGTTACAAATAAAGTCCAGTTGTTTCTGTATTGAACGCTTTTTTGATTTTATCATGTCCTGGATGACGGAGAATCTTTACCAGCATACGTTAGAAATAAACATTTTTTATTTGCATACAGCCTTATGCGTTATTTGTATATCTGTGTCATGTATGAAAATACAGAGTAGGCAGAGTTGGAGGTTTAAATCATCACAGAGCCAGCTGGGCATTTGTCTGGGAAATATAAATGGTGTGAGATGCTCTAACCTACAAAGCTGTAGTTACTCAGCTGATTTTGCAGCGCCGGCTTGTTGTGTTCAAACACACCAACCTGAGCCGATTCTGTTGGGTCAGTGTGAATTGCCATAAAAGAATGACAGCTGCTATTAAAGGAGCTGTTTAGTTAAGTCAATGAGGCACAATCTATCTGCAATAAAATGCCCTTTGTCTGTAGATAGAAAATGAGCTTTCTTCCAAAAAAACTTAGTTTATTTCTTCCCAAGTGTTTGTGCCAAAGGTTGAGACTTCATTAAGTTATTTCATAGTCACATAAAGCTGATAAAGCTTGATAAAGCACATAAAAAAGGGACATTTTATATTTTGATTTGATAATATAACAGTACCTAAAACTAATCTGTCCATATTTAGTTATTTTTCACTTTCCTATATTGGCAACAACATTCAAGTTCTTTATTGTCATTCACATCATATGTGGTACATGTACTCAGTCACAGTTACACCCAAAAATAGCACATATATAAAGTATAAAAAGAAACAGTAAATAAGGAGCTAAGATATACGCTAAACATGAATAATGTAAAACAATATGTTGTATTAAACAGCAGCCCGAACATGAGTCTGCTTGTGAGCTGATGGGTATGAATGAATACAGCAGCATTAGATAATCAGCATCATGATTGATCCAGATACACAAGAAAGTGTCCTATTAAGAAGGATTTAATTATTGTTTTTGTGTTTTGCTAACTGGATTCAGAATATTTTTGTACAAACTAGAGCGATGTCACCTAGTTTTAGTTACAACCTTGAAGATGGAGCCCATTCCTCCCATTACTTTATGTTCTGTATGTTTGTTTATTACAGTAGTTTGACTTATTTTGAAGTAAACAGACTGATGGTGGTTGATGTCTGTGTGCAGTGCCAAGCAGCTGGTCCGTGGGGAGCCTAATGTGTCCTACATCTGCTCTCGCTACTATCGGGCTCCCGAGCTCATCTTTGGGGCCACGGACTACACCTCCAGCATAGGTAGGCTTTCACGGTCAATACTCCCCTATATGTGAATGAAACCCGTGCTGACAAAAGAAACAGAATATTAGATGTGTTGTGTCATTGTTGCAGGATGGCACGACTGGTGTGTGTGTTCTGTTTCTGGCGTCTAACTTGTTTTTCCTCTTGGTGACCTGCCTCCCTCTGCAGATGTGTGGTCAGCTGGCTGCGTACTGGCAGAGCTGTTGCTAGGACAACCAATCTTCCCTGGCGACAGTGGTGTGGATCAGTTGGTTGAAATTATTAAGGTAATTACCAGACCAGACTTGCTCAGCCTGTTTATTTACTGTATATTTCCAAGTGTAAGAAAAGAACGAGGCTGATGATTCTACTTGTTCTCTCAGGTTCTCGGTACTCCGACCCGAGAGCAAATCCGTGAGATGAACCCCAACTACACTGAGTTCAAATTCCCCCAGATTAAGGCACATCCCTGGACTAAGGTGAGTCAACAGGTACAAGAGCATTTTTACTTTAAAATTCTATTACTGATTTGTCCCCTTCCTGTGTTCCCATCATGCTGTCCAGCCTAATCATCTCCCTCCAGCAGAGCTGCATGTAAATTTATTAGCTTCACTTCTGCTCTGATCTTCCCTGACTCTATGAACTATGAGTTTTGTCAAAACTTGCTTTAGTAATCTTAATTCATCTAATGCATGTTACCCTGGGCATCTTTGTCCTCCATGTTTTATCACTGCTTTGAAATCATCTTGCTGTCTTTATTTAAATGTAAACCCTACATGTGCAGAATTTTGACACCACTCGTCAAAAAGTCCCCTGGCTTCTCATTTCTTTACAATTTTTCTCCAGTTAGACTTTCCTGTGATCTTTTAGGTTGGTCTTGATGAATAGTTCTTCAGGCTTTCTGAAGATCTTTTAAAGTTTTTCGTAGTATTTTGGATGTTTTTTTAAAAAAAACTTGTTTTCAGTCCACTCAGTTTATTTAAAAAAAAAAAAACTACAACAAAAGAAAACGGCCTATCGTTCCATGAAGGATTGCATATCTGTCGCCCACCGCCTTTCCTGTCAGAGTTTTAAGCTATGATCATTTTATTACATGAAGGAACAAAAAGTTAGTTTTATAAATAGCTTTATTATCAATTTCATGTAAATCTTATGTGACATCTTGCACGATGTGCTTGCTCTCATTGTGGATGACCCTCAGCTACTACCAGGCCAAATTTCAGCTGTAAAACTGATATTGATGTAGATGGACATCTAACGCTTACTTTCTGAGATTTTCTTTTAAATTTGTCCTAAGTTGACTCCAGTAAATAATGGCAAAGTTTTAAAAGCAAATATTAGCATATATACACTGTGTCCAGTGTGTGTTTTCTGTATTGTTAGAAAAATATCTGATGACCCACATGGGCAAAAACATGATCACCTTTTCACTTTTGGTGACATGTGATGTATAACACTGCTCATTTACAACATGGCACTGTTCTTTCCTAATTCTGTAATTAAAAGACCATCACAAAGACATTTTTTAAGAACAACATTTGGCAGACAAAGTATTTTTGCACCAATTCCTGATACATTTACAAAAAATATGAGTCAATGATCAACTGAAGTATGATAATTTTTATGCCCTATATCATGTTTTTCTTTTATTTTTCTTTTGGTTTTCCAGATACTATAAATGTACCGTATTTTCCGCCGTACCCATCGCATCAGTCCAGATATGTCTGAAAAAGTGGGGAAATCCAAAAATATGTCTCTTCGCCGTATATGTCACATCTATTATGCGTCACTGCTGACGCGCCGCGTTTGTTACGCATCACCGATGATAACCCAGAAATGTGGACCGAACCCGGAAATGTGGACCGGTGTTGTGCCAAAAATCAATGGGGTGCCAAATGGTGGCTGTGAGAGCGTGCACAGGAGGACTTTAACAAGAATTTAACAAGGTTAACACTTAAAAACAATTATTTGTGTGGTCGAAATTTTAGTAAAGGTGTGTCTCAGTCTACCTTTTGCTTAATAAATGCACTTTGATGGTCAAATCAGCTGCATTTCAAAACCCAATTCGCGGACGCGGCGGGCACTCGCAGAGGATTGGGCCTCTGCGTTTCTTCGAAATTTAACAAGCTATAAACCTAAGAACAATTAATTGTTTGCTCAAAATTATAGTAAAGGTGTGTCTCAGTCTGTTTGCTTTGAAAAGGACTTTAACAGTCAAATCAGCTATATCTGCTGCCTCAGTGCTCCAGGAGTGCACAGAGGGAAGGGGGGAAAAAAAGAGGACTGCTGTCCGTTTCTTCGAAATTTAACAAGAAACGCACGTAAAGCAATTATTTGTTTGCTCGAAATTATAGTAAATTTGCGTCTCAGTTGAAGTTTTGCTTAATAAATGTGCTTTAATGGTCAAATTAGCTGCATTTCGCCGGGGTGGTACAGCTGGTTTGACATGCTCCAAGCAGTGAGCAGAACAAAGGTGGGGGGGGACTATGGCAAGCCGATTATGTCATTAATAGCTGGTGAAGATTCTCAGTCATTCAGAATACAGGTACCGTAGTCCTCGACTTACGAACGGGGTACCTACAAACCGTTCGTAACTCGATTTTAACGTAAGTCGGAACTCATTATACTGCGCCGTAAACTCGTTCGTAAGTCCGGATTTTTGCTGTAAGTCGAGGAAATACATGTAAAATGTATGTTAACGCTGCGCCGCATACCCGTTCTTAAGTCCGAGTTGCTGTAAGTCGAGGGCGCCTTAAGT
>JARVGQ010000309.1:7343682-7358667 GCA_031762355.1 Hypsolebias martinsi
ACCGCCCCCCCCCCCCCCCCCCACACACACACACACACACACAAACACACACACACACTCAATCCCACAACTCGACCTATTGTGCCAGATCTATTAAACCCAAAACAAAAGACACTTGTGTTGATTTGTTCTCAACCTAAAACCACCACATGTGCAGAAAACAAACAAACAAACAAACATCTGAGCTCTGCGAACGACACCAAGCCAAGTTTTCAGTTTAACTTTTTTTATTTTTCAATATAAAATAGAAAATTAAACAATAGAGTTTCAAACCGCAGAGCTGCAGGAGCGTTCGCCTTCTGCCCAGCCTGATCAGCCTTAACTGGCTTGTTGGCACATGGATAAGGTTACGAGGCCAGAGCCGGGCAGGAGTCGTCTCATATGATACGCTTCTGGCTGCAACTACAAAGACGTCTTTCTTTCTTTACACCCAAGTCCAGAATCCTTCTGATTACAAATCTTCAATGACTTTTTGGGTTTACATTTAGTCCAAACTTCAGTTTGTATGCACACATCCTATAAAAGATGAATCACTCATGAATTAACTGTAAGATTGAATGCGTTATGTGAACAGAATCCAATAAAATATTTTTAGAGTGTGTAAAATTCAACAAAAGTCGGCAGTGCCTCACCTTGCTGGATGCGAAGTGATACTCTGTTAGAAAATATGAGGTGAGTCTTCATTTCGTGGAAAATGTCTCCTGTTGTGTGAATGTAATGCTATCGCCAAATAATACAGCACTTTCTTGTAACCACTAAAAGCACCACGAGCAACGTCACCTTACACATCGGTAATCAGTGCACACCAGGGGTGGGGCACGTTTTCCCCAGAGGAGCTTTGATTCTTTTTTTATTACTCCGTTAAAAAAAAATTGGAGGCTCAGAGAAAAGTTGCTCAGTTTCTGTCAATCTAGATGTTTTTCTTGGGTTTAGGCTTTTGGTTGAGTTCATTTTAAATCTGCTTTAATTCCTGTTTTGTATAACCAGAAGTTTTGTTTTCCCCTTGATGCACCTGTTCAGCCCCAACAGCACACCTGTTGTCCATTTTGTGATTTCCTTCATCAGTGTGTATATGTTTGAAGCTGGATGTCCTCTCCACTACAGCGTTAAAACAATTATCCCAGATGTAGATGGTCTTTGCAGGGTCTTGAAGGAGCCTTCAGGGACTCCTCATTTTGCCAGATTAAAAGCTGTCCACCTGTTCACAGAAGATTTTGCTTACAGCCAGACAAACAGTTCGAAATATAAAACAATCCAGTCATTTAGAGACTATTTTATGTGTAAATTACACATATATTGCAGCTTTAACTATAAGGAATCAGCAACAAATTAAGCAGGGATGCACAATATGGGATTTTTGGCCGATATCCGATATGCTGATATATTGCAACTTATTTGGCCGATAACTGATACCAATACCAATATTTATTTCCCTACCCCTACTTACAGAGACTACATAGCTTTATCTGCTGTGGAATTAAAATACTTTATTATATTATTCTGCATGATTGTTGTCAATTTGGCCTGCTACCAAAATGCAGATGCCAAAAAGTGGCTGAACATGATGCTTGGACTATGTCACTGGGTTGTCATGCAAAAACAGATGTGTGCCGATAATATTGTGTATCCCTAAGATTAAGAGTTTACTTCAGTTTGAATAACATTCCTATAAACTGTAACTTTGCTTCATATGTTTTAAAAAATCAATATTACCCAATTTTTCCTAAAATTTTACACTTTCTAAGTTTAAATGTTCCATTGTGGATAAAGCATGGGTTTATATAGGAGATTTGAAAATCATTGTATTTTGGTGTTATTTCAGAATCAGAATCAGAATAAGCTTTATTATCATTGCACCGAGATACAATAAGACATTTTATGCAAAATAAAAACCATTTTAGAATTGTGGGTGCACATTTTTCTTTTTTTTTTTTTTAATTTTCAGCTGATTCTGTCTCACAGGTGACGTTAAAAAAAGCTGTTGAAGTGTCTTTTTCTGCAAAAAATAAAACCCTGTTTGATACTGTTATTTAATACAGTTTATTTGTTTTTATCCTAGCGTTAATTTTGTAAAAGACAAACTTACAGAAATTAAAACTTCCTTCTACTCCAGCAGAAAAAGTTTTGCTTGGTGTAAACTGGAAACTAAGCCCGACTTAGTTAGCGGGACGTTGTGGTGGGCATCACTCTGAGCTCCTCCTGGAACTGGTTGCAGTGTGGATCCCCTCGGATTCTAGGTGTCTCTGGTAGTTGTTGCCCGGTTAGGGGGTTTACACACCAACACTCGCCCCGCTGGCCGTGGGTCGACATGTTGCACTGGAAATAAAGAAGAACAACATGAACTGGATGAGTTGGAAGCCGAGTGGGGTGTAAGGATGCACAGTGGGAAGCAGAAGCGGGTTAATGAAGCATGGCATTCAGAGGCTGGAGATGTATCTGTGTAAGTGGTGGTGGAGGGATGGGGGGCACTGGATAAGGGTTTTGCTTTGGGCGGGACAACAGTCGCCCAATAACAGCCCGTCCTTGGGTCATGCCCCCAACACACAACCCAAAATCTATCCACAACCACATGTTATCACAGACAGACACACACAGGCACAGCCCCCCTGCAGAGCCCCCCTTCCCCACTCCTAAATGAGGTCGTAATTGAAGCGGACACAGTTTGCGCCGTGCACGCGGGCCGACCGATTAGGGGTCGGTGAGAAGAATGAGTAGCTGTGGGGGAAGAAAAGACTTTCCATTTTCCTCCTTCAGTGAGAAAGAACAAAAAAAGTGACAGTTACAGTAATTACTGAGCGACAAGGAGGGACGACTCCAAAGGGGAGCCAAGTGTTAAGGAGGTACAGTGTTCCTCCCTGGGAACTGAGGACTCCGCTCAGGAACAATGCTGTTGTTTGTGACCAGTGATGAAAATTGGCTCAGTGGTTGAGAGCCCAGCTTTAGGAAACTGTGGCGCCTATTCAAATGTTCTTTTCTGCTCCACTATCTCCGTAAGAAAACACTGGATATGTGACCTTGTTTGTGCTCCTCTGTCTGATTTCTATGGATGAGTAGAATTCAGAATCCCCACCCCCACCCCCCGTCGGAAGCACAGTTTGTTCCTCGGCTTGACAAAAGTCTTCCCATGAAGTACGCCAAACTGTTTTATTTCTTTGTAACCATGAGCTCTGAAGCTTGTTACCTCTTTCCTGACAACAACAACTTCCCACACGTGTGTGTATGCGTGTGTGCGTTTGTAAATAAAAACCCAAGGAAGAGGCGGAGTTTATAAAAGACTAGATGCATGGCAGGGTTATGCCTGGCTGATACGAGACTACTGTGTGTCAATTAGGGTTTTTTATACATTCTAAATGTCCAGATTTTTTAGATTTGTTCATTATTGCATTACAAGGTTATTTACATAGAACTCCATGTTTATGTGTAATCTTACATAGATGCAATGGCAGCCAGCAGTGGCACTTCTAGACTAGTACAACCTGGGGCAGTTTCTGCAAGAAAGACACACTTGCTCCAAAAGATGGACTGAATCCTGCAGCTGTCCACATGGACAAGACAAATTCAAGACAAAAACAAAGACAAGGGGTGGTTGTGGCTGAGTGGTTAGAGCAGCCATCCTCCAACACAAGAGTTGGGGGTTTAATTCCACCAGCAGTCACATGCCGAAGTGTCCCTGGGCAAGACACTGAACCCCTCATTGCCTTTGATGTGTGTCCCCTCAGTGTATGAATGTGATAACGCACTGATTATTCTCCATATAGATATAGTAGAGTGCTGTATGAATAGGTAAATGAGGGCACAGATTGTATTGTAAGTGATTTGAATATCTTGATAAGATAGAAAGGTGGTATATACGGTAAGTACAGTCTATTAACCATTTATCATTTGCAAATGCCTTCTGGCAAACGCTTTGATGGTCAAAACAAAGACTGAGCTGTTCGCCACAATGACAGGAAGTATTTTTTGAAAAGTCAAAGCGAGGCTTGCAGACTTATTGATATTGTACCATATTTCAGGCATGGGGGTGGTAGCATCGTGCTGTTAAGCTAAGTAGCTGGAATCACAAAGAAGGAAGAATGAGTCCAAAACCTTCAAACTCAATAACCACAACACAACAGCTGGAACACAGTTGGTTGTTCCAACAAGTCCAAACACATCAGAGCTGGTTTCCGATTGGATAAAGCACACTAACCAACAAGACGTGGAGGAAAAGGTGTTCTCTCTGATGTAGTTGCAAGACGAACATGACGCAACACATTTTTCTTCTTGGATCTCTGAAAGCTTGTTCTTGACACGAGAGCTTTATTCTCCTGTGGGGTTTGCATCAACCATTGTGTTATTGGATAGAGGAGAAAAGTAGGGTTGGTTAATGTAGTCGTGTTGTTCCATGAGCTGCGCAGGAACCAGTGTGGCCACAGTCACACACTGGAAGCTAACATTAGCTTCTGGGATCCAGCATTAGCAGTGAAACCACAGATGCTGTGTGTGGGTGCTGCTGAACAAACAGCGAGATTCGACAGTTGTAAAAAAGATGGCTGACATCCTGATTTAAGATGTTACTTCATCAACTGAAAATCTTCAATCTCTGTGATTGTCAACGCATTGTAACAACACAAATCAGATTTATTTCCACACCATGTCATCATGGTTATGCTATTGGCATTCTATGATGGCTTATTGAGGAAAGAGTTGCTTCCTGGAGATCAGCAATGTGGTTATCACGGAGTATACATCCAGTTTGAAATAAAGCTTATGCTTCCCATGCACCAACTTAACTCCATTGAAAATTAGTGGACAATGATTAACAGTATGGACTAGATTTTTTTCCCTCATGAGGACCACATCAGCTGCTGTTTGTAGATGATGTGGTCCTGTTGGCATCATTATGCCATGATCTCCAGCTCTCGCTGGAGCAGTTCACAGCTGAGGTTGAAGCTACTGAAATGAGCATCAGCACCTTCAAATCTAAGGCCATGGCCCTCAGTCGGAAAAGGGTAGATTGCCCTCTCCATGTGTGAGCGCGGACTCTGTGCCAGTCCATTTGTGGTGATGAGGGAGCTGAGCTGTAAAGTGAAGCTCTTTATTTACTGGTCTGTCTGTGGTCCTACCCTCACCTATGGTCACAAATTTGGGGTAATGACTGAATAAAATGAGATTGTGGATCCAGGGAGTGAAAATTGTTTCTCGGCAGGGTAGCTGGACTCTCCTTTAGAGACAGCGTGTGAAGTTCAAGGTTCAAGTGTCTTTATTGTCATTCGCATCACATGTGGTACATTAGGTGGAAAGAAATTGTGTACTCAGTGTCCCAGTTACACACAAAAATAGCAAAAATGTAAAGTATAAAAAGAAACAGTATATAAGGATCTAAGATATTCACTAAGGCATACTCTACATGAACACTAAGATATATGTGTAGTGAGATACCTCGTTGCTAAACACTAATAATGTAATGGTATGTTAAACAGCAGCCCGAACATGAGTCTGTAGTCAGCAGATGGGTATTAACTATCTACAGACTCATGTTGGGGCTGCTGTTTAACATACCATTACATTATTAATGTTTAGAAAAGTGAAAAGTTCTTAGGGTGAGAGCTCATTTATCAATTCAGTTCAATTCAGTTTATTTATACTGTATAGTGTCAAATCACAACAAAGTTGTCTCAGGGCACTTTACAGAAACATTCACATCCATCCATCCATCCATTCATCCATCCATCCATCCATTATCTTTTATCCACTTCTTCCATTTTGGGTCACGGGGGTCGCCAATGCCCATGTCCAGCAATCACTGTGTGAGGGGCAGGGTACACCCTGGACAGGTCGCAAGTCCATCACAGGGCCACATTGAGACAAACAACCATTCACGCTCTCACTCACACCTAGGGACAATTTAGAGTTATCATTCAGCATAACATACATGTTTTGGTCTGTGGGAGAAAACCGGAGTACCCGGAGAAAACCCATGCATAGACAAAGAGAACATGCAAACTCCACCCAGATAGGCCCTCGGACTGGGATTTGAACCGGGGACCTTCTCGTTGAGAGGCAACAGCTCTACCAGTTATGCCACCGTGCTGCCCCATTCACATACACAGAAAAGCCAATTAGTAAAGTAAGGAAGAATCAGGAGCAATTCAGAGTAGAGCCATTGCTCCTCCACATCGAGAGGAGCCAGATGAGGCTAGTTAGGGCATCTGCCAAGGTTGACCCCTGGATTCCTCCCTATGGAAGTGAAGTTTATGGGCATTTCCATTTGGGAGAGGACCTGGGGAAGACCCAGGACATACTGGAATGGTCTCTGGGTGTTTTCACACCTTATAATCTGTTCGAATCTGTTCTGTTGGAGACCAATATTCATAATATTTGTTTACATTTTCAGCTGGTGCTGTTCACAGTCACACTGCACGGAGTCAATCAAGCCAACCTGTGTCGTCCATCCTCCCCCCCCCCCCCCCCCGACCTGTGGTGGTGCTGCACCAAGAACTACTGAAGGAAACAACACAAAACCCTCTGAAGAAGACCCTTCTTCAACTTTTTTTCTTCTTCTTCTTCTGGAAATAAAAACAAAAACGGAGTGGCATCAAATTTTAGCTGTTTTAGGATTTCTGTTTTGTCAATTTTCAACAATGTACTCAGCATGAGCAGAAGATGAGGCAGAAGACCATGGAGAATGTTGTTTTTCACACAAGGTGGCTGACAGCTTCATATGATGAAAAAGAAACACGTGTTTCTTTGCCCTGCGCTGTAGTCCACGTCCTGCTTTTGGAGCGGTCTCTGGTCCACTTGCATTCACACTGCATATGAACCACGCCAGAATTCACTTCAACCAAATCGAGACCTAGGTTTTTAGGCAGACCAGAGTTTGCTTTTTAGGTCCGTATCAGAGTTTGATTGTGCATTCATATCTCCCCAACCGGACTTTCTACGTGCACAGACTAGAGTTGGATTAAAGCGGACTAAACAGGGCTGGTGTGAACGCACCCTGTCTCTCAGCTGCTCTGGGAATGCCTTGGGGTCCAGAAGAGCTGGAAGAGGTGGCTGAAGAAAGAGCTATCTGGACCTCCCTACTCAAACTTCTACCCTCGAGACCCAAATCCAGAACAAGAGGAAGATAATGGATGGATGCATGAATAGATTAAAAGCCTGGTCCATGTAGAAAATCAATTTAAATAAACCCTAATAACTCTGCAATGAGGAAGAGTGGTAAAAACATTGACAGAGTTGTACCAGATACTTGTTCATGGAGACAGCATGTCTGAGACAAGAGACATATGATCAAATATTAGTGAGGAGCTGTATAAATAAATTTGAGCTTTTATGTATATTTGTGACTGTGTGGATCAGAGATTACTTACTTACAAAGTGTTTCTTGGATGCCATTTACTTTTAAGCTATACAATATTATCACATGTGCAATGTCATATCAGTTCTCTGTCTGTGGTTCACCTGTTTGAGGTTGTACAGCCCATCTCTGTCACAGTTTGGAAATTTGAGCCCATACAGGTCCTCCAGAGGGCCTCTGTTGTCCTCAGAGGTCATTTTGGAGATCTCCTCTAAGACCTGGTCCAGCTCCTGGTGACAGGCACTCTGACATGACAAAGAATCAAACAATTATTGCAACTCACATTTAAAGTATGAAAGTGTGGTTTAGTTTGACAAGATGAAGGCCAAGTTTGTGTTGTGTAAAAATGCCTCAGAGATCACTATTATGACTCAGATTTTGCAAGGCGCTCTTGGTCAGGCAGAACGTTGAGTCGGTATGTCTGATGTGAGTCCTGTGGAGTGGAACATGAGTGACTGGACTGTTTAACACAGCAGGTGGCCATGACCACACACAGGCACCAGCTATGCACATGCACTTTAATGCATATATAGTGCACACATTGTATTCATGTGGACATTGTAGCGCACACAGAGGCTGGTTATCAGCCTGCCACTGGGATCAAAGAGGTCCGGTCATATGATTAGTTGGCTGAGGATGAGAGAAAAGACTCAGAGAGGACAGAGTTCGCCACCAACCTTATCTGACATCTGAACGTATGAATGAAAAGTTCTCTCTCTGAGTCTCTCTTTCACCTTCGGTCTTTGACTCCTGCCACATTTTGATGCTTTATAATGAAGTTTTAAAGAAAACAACACGTGAGTGCGTGCAACATTCAGGTTCAGGGCTGACGAACCCCTCACACCCAAATTCAGGGTCCTTGTGTGTAAACACTGGAGTACTTATAAGTACTGTAGTTGTCCATTAATTTTTGGGAACACTTTTACATTCACATCTTCTCCCGTAAACTTAAAAAACTCATAGCAGAATGAGAAGTGTGCTTTGCTAGTGAATCGCAGTGCATAATACAATGGAGACAAAATAAGCAAGAAAACAGAAAACATAGTTCCAAAGACAGTAATGAGATTTTGGTGAAACTGAATGTAAAAGCCAGCTGTTTTTGGAGCTCTACAGCTCAGACATAGACATAATCCAAAGTAACAAACATTTGGATATGATGTGATATCTTTATCAGATTTTACATTAACACAGTTTACGTTTGATATTGCATGGTCTGGAGACAGCAGCATTGGCGAAAAGACAGGAGAAAGAACTGGAAGTGGATGAAATGAAGATGTTGAGGTTCTCCTTAGGAGTGATGGATAAGATTAGGAATGAGATCATCAGAGGTACAGCACAGGTTGAACACCTGGGAGATAAAGTTAGAGATGCCAGACTGAGATGGTTTGGACATGTCCAGAGAAGGAACAGTGGTAGAAGGATGTTAGAAATGCAGCTGCCAAGAAAAAGACAAAGAGGAGATATACGGATGCAGTTAGAGAGGACATGGAGGTAGTTGGAGTGAGAACAGAGGATGCAGAGGACAGAGTGAGATGGAGGAAGAGAACTCACTGTGGTGACCCCAGAAGAGGAAAAAAAGCCGAAAGAAGAAGAAGAAAGACAGTTTAAGTTTGATAGTTTATGGAATTTTTACCAAAGTTTATTGATTTCATGTCTAACTTTTTGAGCAGTCTCACAAAAACAAACTGGATGCATGACCAGTCTTTACACTTCATATGTAGAGAGTTTATGCATGAAAATTTGGCATTTGTGTTGTCTTTCACCCAGTCTGTCTTTCACTTTAAATAAGTTTTGTCCTCACTCAATCTCTCATCGACTTCCACCGATCTCACTATTTTCCTGCGTTGTAATAATTTGAAATTAGGTCTTTTCCACTGCCAGAAGTTCCTCAGTCTATCCTTAATTTGATTCTAATAAAAACATTAAAAAAAAAAACTAGAAATTGTTTAACTGAGCTCCATATGCATTGGCATAACACTGTATCTACAGCTCATTTATTTCTGCATATCTTCCACCCCGTCATATTCTCAAACGGTTTTGGTTGTTTCACATTTGGCATCTGGGCCATTCATGTCCACAGAATTCACTGGATGGATCATAAAATTACTTTCTGGGGGTCGGGTTGAAAGGTAGAAAATAAAATAAAATTAAAAGTTTTTCCTTGGGCTACATCTGAAACTGTCGTGTAGTTAAAGAAAAGTTGCAGGAAATATATCAACATTGTTGCTTTAGAAACATTGACAGTAAGCTGTGGTGTGTGTTGATGCAATTAAACTACAGTTAACCATTTCATAAATGCTGTATTCAATACTTAAACTTACAAAGTTTTTAATCATTTTTGTATACTTTTTAAACATGTTTTTGAAGAAATGTAATAATATATGACATGCAGACAAACACTCCTTTGGGAAATTAAAGGTTTGTCCCTCATAGAGTTCAGCGAGACTCTGAAGAGATTTAGCTGCTATTGATCAAGGGTGGCACCAAAGGGGGGGCTGGGGTGGCACTTGCCATCCCTGGAAACTGATGAGGTGCCACCCAAGTTGATTGTCAAGTCACTGCATGGCCACTAAAAGATACACATACAAAGTAAATAAAACACATATTAAAATAAAATAAACAAAGGCTTAATTAGTGGTTTACTTATTATTTTTATAAATTAAAAAAAAAAAAATTAATGTCCAATGTTTGTTAAATAAAACATCCAGTGTGTTTTACGCATAGAGCTCCTGCTTGAGTTTGCTGAAAGTATTTCCTATTTGTGCATCATGTTGTTAATGTAAAGGAAGTAATCTCAGTCTTGTATACACAATTTTTTATTGGTGTGCAGTTCTTTGGCCAGCAGTTTGGTTTTTAATGTGCTTTATAAAGAAAAATGAATAAATAAAGTTGTATTCGTATATGCTACCCTGAAAAAAGCCTCACCCATGTTTATACAACTACGGTACTTGGATAAATGTCTAGCTCGGCCACTGCTATTGATTCATCTCAACAGTGTATTTCAGATACAGTATGTCAGCTGTTTTAATGTTTCTGACACAATTTTAATGGAATCGAGAGTTATGTGGTGAAAAATCTAGAACAATTTTACCAATCAAAGTTACTGAGAAAAACATTAGCTTCTCCATTAGTTGACGTGAATCCTTACGTTGTGTTTGGCTCTGATTGGCTGACAATCTGTTGGTTTATTGGAACATATGTAAATACAGTGTGGCCCAACTTCTAGTCCGAAGCTCACGTGTTTATTCAGTTTCATGGTCTCACACGACCACCCACATTGATGTGCATTCACGCCCGACCCCCGCCCTCTGAAGTTCCTTCCTTCATCCAGCTGCTCGACTACTTCTACTCCCCTCGCTCCTTTGTTGCTCCTAATGATCAGACATTTGCATTGTACTGTCCAACATATTATCTTTCTTGCTTTTATTTTGTTACAAGCAAGTACATTAAATGAGGGAGAAAATGGGCACATGTATTGTTTGCATTACTCCCCTCCCTAGGACAGAGGGTTGTTTGCATAAAATAGACTATCTTTGCTTGCATGCCATCACACTGAGGGTTTTCAAACATTTGTTTCTGTTTTGACTGAAATGTTGAGTGATTGTTAAAAAATATAAGTGGGTGGCTTTAAGAGTAAGTACTTTGTAGATAAAAACTGCCAAAAATCCACAATAAGTTCTGCAGTACCTTATGAGTACCGGTATCTGACATGGTTGTGGATGAATCTTGGCCCATTCTTCTTTCCATTGTTGCTTCATAGCCCCTTGGTTCTGTTCTTTCTGACCCATTCTGTTGTAGACTAGCTGCTGTATTTGGGATCATTGACCTGTTGGTCCCAGTTTGGTCCAATCTTCAGCTGTTACATAAATGGACTCATCTGATTTTAGAACCCTTTGGTCTACAGAGGAGGTCCTGGTCCACTCAGTGACTGACAGGAGCCCGAACCATTAGTCCTCCACCACCATGCATGAATCACTGTATCAGAGATTGGCAGTGTTATTTAAAACAACCAAAGAGTAAAAAAAACAAGTACTACATATACACATTTAAATGTTTTAAAATGTAATTTTTCACCATTTTTATTTCAATTTTTGTCCCTCTGAGCTGGTGAGAAATCATTTTTATTATTACAGTAATATCATCAATTTTTTATGGAAACTATTTTTTGTGTAGGCAACAAATTCTAATAGACCTTTTTCCTTTTTTTTTTTTGCATGAAATGCCTATTCTTATGTGTTGTCTGTGCTGAGATTCTGTGTTTGGATTTGTCCTAATATGCTGCTGTGCATTCTGGGTAAACATCTCTACTTTGGCCTGGTTTTGTCCCAGAAGTCCTGTAGTTTGTTCAGATGAAACTTCACAAACTTTGGTCATTCTGCCATATTCTCTTTTAGAGAGAAAAGGCGTTCTAGTGAAACTCTCAACTGTCCTGCAATGACCTTTGACCTTTAACCTGCGGACTGAAGCCTCCAGAGTCTGAGAGGGAGATAATTTCTCTGAGCATAACATGACCTTCGGGGCGAGTTTGCTCGGATGCGCACTCCTGAGATGATTGGCAGTCTTAAATGTTTTCCACTTGTGAATAATATTTCTCTTTGAGGAATAATAGACTCCAAGTATTTTAAAACGACCTTTGACCCTTCCCGGATTCATGGACAGTAACAGCTGATTCTCTAGGAGCCACTGCTATTGTCTTTACACCATGGCATTGTGTTAACACACACCAACCCATTGGATCAGCAGATAATTCCCCTGCAAACATAGAAACATTACATTGTAATCAGCTTTTAAAACCATTTAGTTTAGTTTTTGTTAAAATACCAACTATTTTTGCGTATTTAAAAATGGATTTACTTGATTTGCACATTTGTACTGGATCAGATGACTAGACAAAACCTTAGAACTGAAACAGGACCTACTTGTTATTTTACCTGCATGGTTACAAAGGTTGTGGGGACAAAGTTCATGTCTTATACAAATTTTAGGTCCATCAAGTGTGTTTCTGAGCAGGGGCTGCTCTGGCTCAGTGGTCTAAGTAAAGAAGACTAAAACTGATAATAGACGAACAGAAATGATGATAAAATACTTTACCTATGAGAATGGTAGACTAGAAATATGAGTATAGAAGATAATAATTCTGAGTATGGAAAAGCATAAGTGATAACTGAAGAGAATAACTCTGAGCACAGATGATTATAATTCAGAGTATAGAAGAACACAACTACAAGAATAGGAGAGGGTAACTGAAACAATAAAAGACTATAACTCAGAGTATAGATGAGTATAACTTTGAGTATATATTAGTATAAGTCAGATGATTATAACTCAGAGTATAGAAGAACACAACTACAAGAATCGGAGAGGGTAACTGAAACAATGAATTACTATAACTCTGAGATCAGATCACTAACTCAGAGAATAGATGACTAACTCTGAGAGTAGATGAGTATAACTGAGTATAGAAGAACACAACTATAAGAAAAAAGAGGTTAACTGAGACAATAAAATACTATAACTCTGAGTATAACTGAGTATAACTCTAAGTATAGATGAGTATAACTCTGCATATACATGACTATAACTCTGACCCACTTGTGCCAGTCTCCTCATTTAAATAAAAATGTCCTCAGGTTCTTCAGTCTTACATGTTCGTGCTATCAGTTTTTGTCCTTATAGAATGTTTTGCTGTTTTAATTTAGATCGGACTGTTCGTAGTTTTGAATTTTTTTGCTTTTGTTTGTTTTGTAGTTCTGTTAATTTTGTCTTCATGGAATATGATTTATAAATAAAGTTGCATTGATTGAAGAGTAACAGCAAAGTTAAAACAAATGTTGTAAAGCTGTTAACTCCTCAATAGCTTGTTACAGATAAATAATTCTTTGTCCTGACCTGCGATTCTTTCTGGACTCGATCCTCCTTCATTTTGGTTTTGAGCTCAGTCTGGTGCTGCTTCCGGGCCAGCTCCTGCCAGAACCGAGCGTCTAGGAGAGGTCTCCTGGTGGGTGACATTCCAGTCTCGTGTCCCTCTGCAATGAAAACAAAACAACAACTTATGCAAGCTTTTTATCTAATGCAACTGTGCAAAGAAGACATCAGCTTTTTAAAACCATCATCATTCAACACTTGCTAATGAACAGATGTCTGTCAGACACAAACAAGTATTGTTTTCTAAAATACTCATATTTCTCTTCTTTAATTACAAGTTGCTTTAATAAGCAGTCTCTCTCTTTTTTTTTTTTTTTTTACGAGGCCCTTGTCTTAATCCTGGAATTAGAGGATAATGTTTTTCGTATCCTCGGGGCATCCTGTGCCTCTCATACCTCATGTGACTAATGCTATGCTAAACTGTCAGGTATTACGATGTCTGTAATTACTATGGCGACAGCGAGGACCGGCACAGCGCTGCATCCAGCCCACTGAGGTTTCTGAGACTGAGCTTACAGCACAGATTGCACAAATCTCCTCTAAACAGAGTGGGGATACAACATAAACATGGACCTAACGAGGTAATTCAGAGCAGACACGGAGACTTGGGGCAGACGAAGGCCTGAACCTGATGATTGTGGAGGTAATCCTGCATTTATTAGGAGTCGTGACACGTTCCATCAGAAAACAAGAAGACGGGAGCAGAGGATTAGTCAGCGCAGTTCAGACTTGCAAGGAGTCGCATCTGATGGAGGATTTTTGTGCTGACTAAGGAGTTTTTTTGGCTATCTCACCTCCTGCCAGAGGCTGTGTAGGTGTGTGTGACTGTGTGTGTGTGCAAGTGTAATTAGAGCTGAAACAGAACTCTCAGGTTGTAAATTATGCCTGAGAGGGAAAGGCCTCCCAATCTTCAGGGCTCCACTCACGCATGATATGCTTCTGTGTATACCATATGCAGGTATGCACGCACACCCCCACGCTCCTGCACACTGAAGGGTGGGAAACCTGAGGATGTGTTATTTTTAAGTTTCAACTTTTTATTTACTGCTTTCAATTTTACGTTAGCTTCATTTCTAAACGTATCAAATTACATTCGCTACAGTGAGCCAGCCGAGAGCCCAAGTGTTAAGAAACATAAAGGTTTTCAAAGGATGGAGCGTGTGGAGGAACCATGACCTGTCTGCATGTAGTGGACAGCAGAGATCACAACTTAGAAAATCAGGGAGAAATCTGAAGGATGAATTCAAATTCAACGACTACACAGAGCACAAAATTCAAAATTCAAAGAGTAAAACTCAAAACTTTCCTTCCATGAAAGCAGCATTCCTTGAAAGAATGCACGCCACCCGTCAATTTGCATGCCAAGGATTTGCTTGTGACCCACCTTGGGGGTCATTGTGACCCAAGGGCAGCAGGAGGGTGACCAAGATCTCAAGCAATCTGACCAGATTGCACATCTTGACTAATTTTCATTGTTCATGTGAATATATAAAGTGAAATAAAAATCACACAGAAACCAGATCATCCAGTAACTCTGAATATATCTGGGTATCAAAGATATACAATTTCAAATGTTGGCACAGTGGCTAGTAGAGCTGCCGCCTCTCAGTGAGCAGGTCACTCCGGTTCAAATCCTGGGGCATAGCCTTTCTGGGTGGAGTTTGCATGTTCTCTCCGTGCATGCATGAGTTTTCTCCAGGTACTCCAGTTTCCTCCCACAG
>JARVGQ010000309.1:7495962-7508259 GCA_031762355.1 Hypsolebias martinsi
TAAAAAGCAAGAAAATCTATTTAGTGTTTTGTTTTTTTAAATCAGGAAAATGTCTGGATTTTTATTGAGGGGTAGGTCTTAAATTTTTTACTGCACTCTGCCACTATATGGCACTTGTAGCTTCAACTTCTGGCTTCTAGTCCTGCCTCTAGTTACAATATGTCTCAGTGATGGGTCCCAGGGCTTAATTTGTGCCGGATCCTGCCGGAACAGGATCCAGGAACTCTCTTATTTTGACAGGGTGTTTGCTTGGATCCGGTAACTCTCAGGCTTAATAATAATAAAGTTATGAACAAATTGGACCGCCTTGAACAAATAAAACCTACATCTCGGATGCGTAATCTGAAAATAATTACATAAACACTAATTTTAAATAACAAACACTTACGAGCTTCTTAATATCACATCAGAGCTGCACCTTCAAGTATGCATTACCACATCTACTCTTAAAAAAAAAAAATCTCTGCCCCTAAAAGTACAGTCATGGGCAATTTAATTAAAAGCACAAAAATATAATTAACACAACTAAATTGCAAATTAGTTTTACAGTTTAAGTGGGTCATTACTAAAATTTTGATTATTTATTGAAAATATGACAGGAATGTTTGAGGCGTCATGCATCAAAACAATGGGGCCAAGTTGTCAAAATAACAGCGATCAAAATGTCGAAAAGACAATCCAATTTACTTCCATTAAAAAAAAAAAGTCTTCTCATTGTACAACTAAACACCCGAGAACTGAAGTACAATGGCAGTGGCAATGGAGATAGTACTTGATGCTGGTGGGCGGAGCATGCTCTATTCACACAAGGAGAGCTGTTGGTCAGACTACTGCTTGTTGCTCTCTAAAATAGTTATTGAATAAAGTGTTTACTTATATAGGTAAACATAGATGTAAAAAAAAAAAAAAAAAAAAAACCTGTTAGAATACAAAAAAATGCAGGGAATGTCATATACTTTACCCACACCACAGTTTGTTGTGGCAGTAGCTGAAAGTCAGCTCCAGCACATACTACAAGAGCTAACGGACTGGGTGATATCAAAATCCTCATAGGAATGTATGTCGCCCGCCGCCTTTCATGTCAGAGCTGTAATCAAAGTTCTCATGTGAGTAAGTATTGGGAATGACTCTCAGCTACTACCATACCAATTGTAAGACAAATATCTGGGTTAGAGACGTTTTTGTGTTTGCTAAGACTGATCAGCAGTGGTTGCTACTGCATCTTGATTCAAGTTTGTTTTTTTTTTCCCGCAAGGTGGAAATCCAATGATTACTTTCTGAGAGTTTCTTTAAAATCTGTCCTCTGATTCTCAAAATAACTTGTTTACACACATCCAGACATTTACATGATTGCCCTCAGATAATAAACTCCTACTCTGATGAATGTGGCAGTGGTAATTCCTGTTATTTGAGGATTTCTATGTAGGAACGACTTCTAGCCGGGATTGAAAGAAGCTGCTGGTGACTCACCGAAACCATCTCCGCCACCACCTCCGCCACCGCCGCCACCTCCGCCGCTGGATGAATCTCCCTGACACACCGGGCAGCACTCGCCCTCCGGGATGTACACCTTCTCACAGTTGGTCAGCTCGTCACAGCTGATTTCATCACAGAGGACTTTACCGCCGTCACAAACGCAGATCCGGCAGGGGTCCGGCTTCCAGATGTCATTGTTCATGTACGTCTGACCGTCTGACGAGCAGCTCGGCTCGCCTTCTGCAACAAATAGAAGCGAGAGACGCTTTAAGGGTTTTGTGACTAAAACCATTAAAAATGAGTTTGCATTTGCAAACGGAGGACGTTTTGAGAAACTCTTAAGCATTTCAGGCTCTGTTAGCAGCCACCGTGTGTCTTTGTGTCACTGACGGCTTCAAACACACCGAATGAAAGTACGGCTCAACGTCTGACAAATATCCAACCAGTTTTGTGTTTGACAGCTTAGCTGTGGTGGCCATTTTGAATAAACTTGACACAAAATACTAATCAGTGGTAGAGGAACATTTGAAGATATCTTTTTGAGAGTTTTAATAATTTTCTTTCAAGTTGTTTACAAGATAGGCTATTTAAAAAAAAGCACAGTTTTAGGAGGTTTTCTATACAATCGTATGGGTAACTCAAAATGCCAATAAAAGTACCAGCACATATTACCCGGCCAGGTCACATGTTTCGATGTAATGATGTATATGTTTGGACAGCTTCATCAACCAATCACATTTGGGGTCATGCTTGTTGCTTTTTTCCCACTCACATGCACAGGAGTTTAGTTTATGCAGGACCTAGCGCTAATTAGCCACCATCATTTACATTGAAAATAACAAGTGGATATGGTAATGTGAATCGAATTAAGATGACTTCTCAATAAGAAAAAATAAGTTTGTTAAAAATGGAACAACAAGACTGCTCATCAACCTATTGTAAACAGATGGAGTGCTGTCAGTATGCTAATGCTAGGTGTTTGGTTAGCATTTCAGGCGAGTGAAGTGGAATTTAAAAGAGAACCTCGAGCTGCACGAAACATTACATCAAATGATCTAAATAAGTAGAAATAAACAAGAGCTAAATAAGAGCTTATCTGTGCTGCTGATTATCCATGCTGCTGATCTCATGCTGTTGTTTTCATTCATACTCATCTGCTCACTTTATATTTTTGCTATTGTTGGGTGTAACTGGGACCCTGAGTACATAATTTTGTTCCACCTCATATACCATGCGATGCGAATGACAATAAAAATGACTTGAACTTGAACTAATAAAGACGTTCTGAGTCTTTGAGTCGAGGAGGCCCAGGCCCAGTTTTCAGTGCTGTTAAAACCATCGGTGAGCCACAGTTGTAGAAAAGAGCTGACGGACTCTGAAAGACTGCAGCAGTCAGACATGAGGTCATTTCCTCCAAAGGCAGCAGCTAATGAACATGAATCACTTTCAGAGGAGAAAGCAGCAGAAACTCTTTGTCTCCAAAGCCCTTTGAACTGCTCTGCACTGCGATCCAGCTTTTTAATGATCAGCAGGAACCTTGAAAACAATCTGGCGTCTTAGCTCTGGGATCTGAGCAGTTCTCAGACCTGCTCAGACAAGGATCTGAACCCTTTTTACCTGTTTCTGCTGTAAACAGCAGGTGGCAGCTGTGAGCTTCACACAGCAGGTAAATCAGATGAGTGACAGCAGAGAGGAGGGACAACAAGGCTTTTATGATTTAATGTTGTGTCATGAGACACAATACAGACCAAACTGTCTTCGTATACATCAAACAGCTTAAAACTCCTCAAGATAACAGCAAAAAGCAATTTTTTTAAAGAATAAATTCATTCACATGTTCAAACTTATCCCAGTGAAGCTGATTAAAACAGATAATGTGTCATGAAACTTTAATTACAGAACAAAGTTTTCATTTTGATACTCCTGAAGCTGCAATGACCAACATCAGAGTCACGGTTGTTTAAATTACATGACTTCCCAGTTTCTTTACACTCATATCATTACTCTGTTCTCTATAAAAAAAAAATCCAGACTAAAAAAAATAAATAAATAAAGCTTTAAACTGAAAACGAACGTGAACAAATAAATGTATTCAAGTGTTTAAACCTGCAATGATGACTGCATTCTGGATAAAAGTGCAAACATCAGATGCAAGTAAGTTGTTTTTGTGCTGCATTTTGGACTTTTTACTGCAGTCGAGTGTAAAAAAATGGGTCAAGACTGGATTTATAGGCATCATTGTAGTTTGAGATGAAATAAAGAAACAAGTGGAAACAGAAATAATTAACGATTGTTTGAAAAAAGGATCTCTACTGAAAGAAATTGGAGCTGGAAACATAAAGAGCATTTACAAAATTTGTTTATATGACATTAGCTTTCTCTTTAAGCATCATTTTTATGTCAAAATGATGAAAATTAGTCTTTTTTTTTTTCATACAATGTAACCAACAGACAGGGGTGTGCCCCCAAAGGGGAGGCCTGAGGGGACAAAAAAAATGCATTTTGTATTTAAAATAATCTTATTAAAAAAAAAAAAATCTATTCACCCCAAGTAAAGACACCAGGTCTAAGTTAAAAATATATATAATATTATAAAATAAATATAGAAAAAAAATTATAATATATAAAATAAAATATTTTATGTCCATGTCCTTGTATAAGACTTTAGGGTTTTATGGATATATGCATTTTTTATAAATATAATTTAAAAAGATAAACAAACAAGCTTCAATGAGCTGAGACATACTGTACCGTACTAAATTTGACATTTTAGCTGTTAAAGAAAAATAAAGCTTTACTATGGGTTGGGGATCTTACTGCAGTATTCTTCTAGGTTACATGTGACGACATGATTTGTGTCACGTCGATGCGTGCAGGAAGGCTTTATGACACTTGTGGATGCAATATTTCAAAGTCAATAACTCAGTTTTTCTGTTAATAAATGGCAATTAGATACAAAGTTTTGCTGAATTTTTAGTCTTGAAAACAAATCTCTGTTGAAATAGACAGAAGTTGGAAAATAAATGAATAATTTGCTACAATGCCAACTGTTTAAACTCTTCTGATATGAGTTTTACATAAAAATGAACAATATAGTTAGTCTCACTGAGTCACAAGGACTCATTTAAAAGAGAACTGTTTTAAACAAAAACCACAGCTGGGGTACACATGACAATAAACATTTATATAAAAGCATAAAAATGCACCTAAAATGAAAAGTAAATCAAAGAAGTGCTACAAACTGCAATGAAAAAACACGCTACATTATAAAACGGTGTCAAGTAATGACAGAAAATGACTAGAAATTACAAAAAATTTGACAAGAAAATTGTTCTCTGGCCCCATTGACTCCAATAAAAACTAAAAATGACTTTATGTTTGTATTCTTCCTTTGTTTTGCAGTAAAATATGAGTGTTACATTGATGTGTTGTGACATCTATGAACGATTTTGACAGAGTTAATCTAAAAAACAAAAAACAGCAAATTAATACAAGGTCTTTTAAGCAGCTAACATGAAACAACACACAGCAACCTAAGCAAATGTTTGCAGAATCGTTGGTTTGAAGCGTTTTGGTTATTTTACACGTTGAGCAGCCGGTAAGAGACGGCCACCTCCGGCCTCCTGTGCTGACTCGATAAAAACCTCGGTCCAGACTCGTCTGGCTGAGCTGCTGAGCTTGGAACAATTTTTCCTGTTGTGGTTTGAGAGACTTGAAACTTTGCATGTCGGGAGAGTTTGAAATTTACTGGAAGAGAAGTGTGGTTTAAAAAAAAAAAAAAAGAACAGTAACCGCGAGCCAGGAGGCGGAGGGGAATGTTCACTTTTCACCCGAGCCTCGGCTAATGTGCTGCGTTTTTTTTCTTCCAGTTTAAGAAGACACCCTCCTTCTTCTGCAGCTGAAGTTTCCATCAGTCAGCTTCATGAAACATGACTTCAGCGTGACTCACATGTCTGCTCTCCCTGCAGAGATCACTCAGACACCAAATATCAGCCAGATAACAAAAATCCAACATCCATTGTCTGCAGTTATGGCACCGGGACGAGGAAAAACCTGAGGAAACTACTCCCGTGATGTAGTTGGCAGATGTGGGAAGAAAGAAAAAAAAAAAACGAGGATGGTTTGTGGATTTTTTTTTCTACGGCCTGTATGGAAATACTCCTAACGTAGTGTGTTTGTGGAGAAGCTTTGGCAGGAAGAAGCCTGTCGGTTTGAAAAATGATCAAATGGAAAGAGTGAGTCATCAAACTGAATCTTTTGATTTAAAGATGAGCACAAGCTCCAAAAACAGCCACATTGTGGGATTATTTTGAGAAATAAAGAACTATTTATGATTTATAGTAATAGCTCAGAGCTTTAGAAGTGGGTATCGGTGAACAATGACTATCTTACCTGTTGCAGATAGCTTTTTAAATATGGTTTAAAGGTACTCTTGGTAAAGTATGAAGTTAAACATGAAAAACAACATGTTTTTAACTTTACCTTAAGGTGCAATTTGAAAAAGCTCACTCCAGTGGCTCTTCAAAAACATCAATATGTAATTCTAAAACGTGGGTATGCACTTAATGTAAACAAAATAAACCACAGGGAAGCTTGAGCCACACGAGTGACCTCCGTTACATTAGAAGTAATCTGTGCAGGTAAATATGGCTGGTAAGTTCCACCCGTTTTCAGTCACATCGGCTGTTTCTGTTTGTGGCAACCGTTCACAAATTTTGTTGACATATTTTTATTTAAGGGACATATTAACCATCAATGGCAGCACAGTGGCTCAGTTCATAGAGCTGTTACCTCTCAATGCTATTTAGTAAACCGTTATGCTGTCAAGTGTTTAGCAGTAGCTAAAAGTAGCACTTCCAGTACAGCCTGAGGCATTTCCTGCATAATAATAACATTTATTCTAGAACAACCGTACAGCACAGAACTAATTATCACAACAAGGTTTACAAAATACTGTTTGCATTATTCGCTAAACATTTGGAACACTGGAGTTGCTTTAAGACAACAGAAACCAAATCTGGTCTTGGCTTTTCCCAACTGAGGCTGTACAAAGATTTAGCTACAGCAGGTAAGATGTTCTTCATCATAATCTTTCCATAAAACCGCACTTTCATTGAAATTGGCATTTTTTAAAGGAATGCATGTCAACGTGCAGCCGTTTCACTGGAAACCGTCCACTGATTCATGAAATATTACGCTAACAGACGGTCAAAGTACTTCAACTGTTAATGCCAAGATTTCACATGATCTGTTAGTGCTCAGGGTTAGTGCTGAGGATGACTCTTAGCTACTACCAAACCCAATTTTAGCTCCGTATTTGTAAACTTGACTGAATAGCAACCATTTTTGTGTTTGCTGAAGTCAGTTAGCTCTGGCTGCCATCTTGAACCATGTTGACTCCTGTTGAGACTTTCATTAAAATGTGTTCCCTGGCTCAGAAGATATTTTGCTGACAGACAAATGAATACAAGCATAGACACAAAGGCTGGCCATAAAAATCCAAACTGTCCTTTTATATGGGGTGACGTTTGTAAAGTTACACAGTCAAAAATTAACAGCAATATTTTGGTTTATTTAGCCTTTCATAAGAAAATAAGTTGTTGTTGTTGGTTTTTTTTTTTCCAGTCATATTTTAATCATGTTATTCACACATTTATAAATGTCATAGTTCCAAACTAAATATTTAATTTACAAACTAAATACTTAACTTGCAAGTTAAATATTTAGTTAGTAAACTAAATATTTAGGTGTAAAGTAAATATTTTGTTTCCAAACTAAAAATTTATTGTCCAAGCTAAGCATTTAATTTCCAAACTAAACATTTAATTTCAAAGCAAAACATTTACTTCATAAACTAAATATTTAATTTGCTAACTAAATATTCCTGGATCTAAATATTTATTTTCCAAACTAAACATTTAATTTCCAAAATAAATATCTAATTTGATAACTAAATATTTAGCTCGGACCTATATATGTAACTTGCTAGCTAAATATTTAGCTTGCAGGCTAAATATTTATTTTGAAAACAAAATGTTTAGTTACAAAATAAATATTTAGGTCCAAGCTAAATATTTAGTTAGCAAATTAAATATTTATTTTGGAAATTAAATGTTTAGCTTGAAAAATAAATATTTATGTTTGAGATAAATATTTAAATAGCAAATTAAATATTTAGTTTATGAATTATATTTAGCTTAAAAATTAAATATTTAGCTTGTAAATTAAATATTTACTGTAGTTTGGAACTATGACATTTATAAATGTATGAATGACATGGTGAAAATATGACTTTGAAAAGAAAAAAATTTCTTATGAAAGTCTAAATAAACCAAAATAGTGCTGTTAACTTTTGACTGTGTAACTTTACAAACAGCATCCCATACTTTTAAATGTTCTGAAATCTTTTAGGAACATTTCTCCATCTGCTCCAGTTAGGACTCCTCGTCCAGATGAGTTCCAGCTGCTCTTTCCTGTTTTCCTGTCTCGCAGTAAATCTCCCCTCAGCAAAGACGCTCACTCTGGTACCTGGCTCAGTGATCAAGCTGTCCACAAAACTTTGATTCAGAAGTGTTTTCAACATGAATCAACCTGTTTTTGTACATATATATATAAATTTAAAAAAAACAGGCCGAGGGATTTGGAGTTTTCATCCTGCCTGCTTCATTTTCATGCAGAGCCTCTGTTAGTGTCGTGTGATGGGTTTGAACACGCTCCTCCTCAGCTTGGCTTCCACAAAGCTCTGAATCTGGAGGGAGGGAGGGGGTTGACTCAGGCCAGGAAAGTTGAGATGAATAAAGTTGCTCGCTGATTACATGTCTTGGCTTTTCCATCAACAAGCCCCCGTCTCCTGTAGATTCTCCTTTAAAGAGGCAGCCGCAGTTATGAGCTGTTCCCAACCAGGGTTCAGCCCTGGGGAGGGCTGTGGTCCCTCTGAATTACAGCCCCCATCCTCCTCCTCACCATCATCAACATCACTGTGTCTGGTTGCTTTCTGCTGCCTTGGATTGAATTCAGCTTCATCTAAAACAGAGTTCGACTGGTAATCTCAATCTCAATCTGCTGTAGAGTTTCCAAAATCCATATTTCATTCAGAACTGGACATGCCATCAAATGCTGAAACTCACATATTGCACCATTTGTGGGAGATAAATATGGTAATTTTGAATTTGATGGCAACAGCACATTTCAAAACAAAGTTTGTGAAAAGTCAGCGGCACGAAACAGAAACAGCTGGAGGAACATTTTGTACCAATTAGGTTAACTGGCAACAGGTCAGTACGAGGACTGGATGAGAAAGAGGGTCAGGGTTCCACAGGTCATTGTCTGTAAACACAGTTCATCCACAGATGCTGCTTAAAGCTCTATCAGAAAAAGAAGAAGCCAGATGTGAACACCACCCAGGACCGCTGCCGTCTTCTCTGGACCAAGAACACCACATCCTTTGTACGCAAGACGGGAGGAACCATCCAGCCAGTTATCAGCACATACTCAAAAGCCTGCCTCTCTGATGGTATAGGAGTGCATTAGTACCTCTGGCACGGGCAGCTTACACATCTGGAAATACTCTGCCAATTAAAAAAAACAAACCAAAAAAAAAAAAACAGATGCTGCAATCTCTTCTAAAGAAGAAATGAACCATCCAGGATGATAACAGCAGCGCACAGTTCAAAAACCAGCCTCTCTGATGGTTTCCATCCAGGGCTGTTGAACAGCTGGAATCATCCACTGAACGGGACAGCATTCCCCCCAGAACCTCCAACAATTGGTCTACTCGGGTCCTGGAAGTTTATGGACTGTTTTTAAATGAAGAGGAGAAGCTTCACAGATGAAACAAGGAACTGGAACAACTTCTGAGATGTGCTGCATCCATTATCTTTACTTGCTATTTACTTTTAGGGTCACGGGGGTCACAGGTCCATCACAGGGACACATAGAGACAAACGAGACAAACAACCACTCGCTGTCTCTCTCACACCTAGGGACAATTTAGAGTCACCAATCAGCCTAACAGGCATGTTTTTAGTCTGTGGGAGGAAAACGAAGAACCTGATTAACCATGCTGCTTATCGCATGCTGCTGATTATCTCATGCTGCTGCTTATCGCATGCTGCTGTATTCATCATACCCATCTGCTGACCAAAGACTCGTGTTCAGACTGCTGGTGCTATGCCACATTGTTTTACAAGTGTTTAGCATTTATCTTAGCTCTTTTAGAATACCGTTTGGTGTTTGTTTAGATAATTATTTACTGTTTCTTTTTATAACTTTATATTTTGGCCCTGTGTACATAATTTCGTTCCACCCCATGTACTGGAAACGACAATAAAGTTGACTTGAGCTTGAACTTGAGAGAACCCATACATGAACATAAGGAAAATGCAAACTCCACCTAGAAAGACCCCTGGCCAGGATTCGAACCAGCAACCTTCTCGCAGAGAGGCTCTATCAACTGAGCCACATCCTTTTTTTTTTCTAATTTTACATCCCACACCTAAATATGGTACAATTTCTTAAGTTATTTGGACGTGTTTCCTGCGCTCTAATGTGAGTTTATGAGTTTGACAAGCTTTTTATTTTTTAAACCATTTTACACAACAGCCCAACTTTGTAAGAATTGGTGTTGTATGTCATCAGTATTTGACTTTTATAGTTGACTTGAAAGAATCCTTGAACAAACCTTTAGGGATTTTAGCTGAAGTGGAGTGTGAGACCTTATACTCCAGCTTATCTTAATATTTATTCTATTTTACATTTGAGCCTTACAATTTATCATCTTATGTTTTGAGTATTCCAGTCGTCAGATATAATAGGACATTACGTCACAGTACATTTTAATGTGGCCTCTGGGAAATCAGTTTAACACTGAGTCTCAAAGGCTGCCTTCACAATAAAATACATAAATAAATCATTAAAGCAAAAACACAACACAAACATAATTTACCAGAAAAAGAGCTCTCAAGTTAAATGTCAAATTATGTATGTATTCTTTAAAGCAATGCACATCTCACATCGACTTTATTTGTTGGTAGTCAATGGAGGATGAGTTGGAGATGACTCTCAGCTACTACCACACCTAAATTTTGCCAAATATCTATAAAACTGAGGAAGATATAGCTATTTTTGTGTTAGCTAACATACATTAGCTGCGGCAGCCATTTTGACTTGGGTTGACTCCAAAAATTAGTTTTAGATTCACTTTAATTGAGGACTTTCTGTGTTTCATTAAAATCTGTCCCATACTTAATGAGATATTTTGCTAACAAACACACAGACAGGATTGTCTGCCTTTCATAGCCCCAATAAAAAGACTAAATAAGTCCTAAAATATTGCTAATAAAAACTTTGATTTTATTAAAATCATATAATGTTTTTTTAAATAATCCATAAAATGTGTGAATTTATTTTCCACATTTTAAATGATTTATTCAAAAAGCAGGGTTTTTTTTAGTGTAGAAGCAAAATATATGTCTCGACATTTAGACTGATTTATCCTGAAACAGCTGTCAAAGTTGCATCAATATTTATTTATTTTTATCAATCGTGAAATCAGTGTAAAATCTGATTATTTAAATTATTTCTGTTGTTTTCATTGAAATGAAGATTAAACCCCGGCATGCTTTGATGACAGGCACACTGTCAAAAAATATATGAGGTCTTTATGCGTTTGTAAATTAATTATTTTAATGTTTATTTTTTTAATGGAGATTCCTGACAATGCCTCATGTTCTACGAGGAGGAGCCCCGAGAAGGTGAATGACTGTTGCTCCTCACAAACAGTCTGAACTCTCTGTGGCCTGAAAATTTAACTCAAGTCAGGGGTCAAAGGTTAAAATGGGTGAGTGGAGGGGTGGCATTCTTTCCCTGTATTGATAGAAAAAAAAAAAACATTTTGCTGCCGATGAACTAATGTTCATATCCTCAACGTAAACCTGTGGATTTAAACTCTACAGTCTAAGTTGTATCTTTACATCATCTTTTATATATTTTATTTTAATGTTGCTGCAAATGTCCAGATAAAAATGTTCTTTAATGAAACATATTTATAATAAATAAAGATGTACTCTGAGTACTACAGATGAAACAAGATCGTGGTTTAAAACTCTGTTAAGAAATGCAAGGCTTTTATTTTTATAAAGTTTTATATATTGGACCTAAGTTGAGCAACCAGTTATTCAGGGCACAGAAAAGTATGGGCATATCCATTCATAATCAAAATATAAATACAATGAAAATACATTAAACAGTTGGAATAATGCTATTGTGTTATTTTAGCCTTTGGTATTATAATACCAGTTCAGCTTAATTGGGAGCAGAGGGATATATTTTTTGGTTTTTGTAACTTTATACATATATATTTTAAATATTAATATTATTTATTAATTATGACTTTATTTTAAATAAAAATCGCCAAACAAATGCACAAATTTCCTTTAGAAACAATATTCTTTTTGAAAATTATGTTGGCTTCTTTTAGTTTTTAGCCACCGTTTTGATATTTTAGCTATGGTTTGGCTTCTTTTATCTTTTATTTACCATTCTGCCTCTTAACATTTAGCTATGGTTCTGCTATTTCACTTATGGTCTGTCTTCTTTTATCCTTTAGCTACCATTCTGCTTCTTTCAGCATTTAGTTACTGTTCCGCTGTTTTAGCCAAGGTTTGGCTTCTTTTAGGTTTTAGCTACCATCTTCTTCATAGAATTTAGCTTCTTCTTCTTTCGGCTTTTCTCTTTTCAGGGGTTGCCACAATGAGTCATCCTCCTCCACCTCACTCTGTCCTCTGCATCCTCTGTCCTCACTCCAACTACCTTCATGTCCTC